>JAQBSW010014802.1:0-10987 GCA_029291075.1 Eudiplozoon nipponicum | reverse complement strand
ACGTAACAGCCAACAATTCGAACAATTGGTTAACTCTCGAATCATCAATAGACGAACAAACAGATTTAAGACATGACATTGCAATTCAACAAAAAAGAAACCCACACGCAATCAGACCTACACACAGACACATACGCATATGCACCTATTAATCAGCCAAAACAAGAATAGAAGTTACAGGGTGTCTAACAATTTTCCACACACATAATCAAATGTATACCCATGATGTATATTAATGAAAGATTGTAAAGTGATACCTAGTAGTCTAGAGATATATGGACATTTTCCTCTTTGGTATTAATGTGTTAAATATTGGATATACAAGGTAACAACGAAATAGAACGAATTATTGGCTCAAACCTATGCTCATAAAAAAAGAATTGGAAAAACGGCAATTGAATGATCCCTTCAGAACTTAATACATTAGCTAAGTGACAGGTGTATGGGAGTCTGACCTTTCGGTAAGTCTGATAAAAAATAGTGCCTAAAATAATCGCACTCTAGTCCTAAATTGTTTAAGCTGTAGTACTGAGAGAAATAGCATAATTTCTTGAGATAGGCAATCATTAGCGCCCTTCATACTGCCTCAACTCTTTCTTGCTCATTCTATCTCGCTCTATTTCTATAATGATATCGGATGTCAGGAAAGTGGCAACATAATGGAATTCTAGAATAAGAATAAACATGATCAAAAATTCACCTGGCAATATCCAATTTCCGAATTATACACAGAATAGGCAATCAACACACGGAATAAGGCTTGCTGTCGAGGGCCGTATCGATCCCGAAAGAAAACGGTATTCCTGAAGGTTCTATTAATATCCAGATCAATCTGTCCGATGTCCTTTGAGACAGTATAAGCCTTGTGAAGCATTTTCTACAAAAAGAACACGATTTATAAGCAAAACTACACTATAAATTAGAAGACAAACGTTAAAGTTACGATATAAAATTGGAAAAAAACAGTGGTTAATTAAATCAAGGTTGCGATTGCAGCAAAGGCAATTAATCTAGTATAAACAACTGTCCAATTATGTACATACATATTTCAATATAAACTAAGCATGGTACAGTGTAGAAAAGGCAATTCATCCAGTAGACCGGTTTCGTCCTTATATGGGAACTCATCACGTACTGTCCAGAATTTGCCGCAGAAAATTTGATATTACTTTCCGAATTGTAACGGTATCTGCGTTATGAACTCAATATTTTGCGGTGTGTAAGCATTCAGGTTATCAATGCCGCGTTTTGCGTACGCGGGTAATAGCTGTACACGGGCAGTTACACAAAGATCCGATTTGTCACTATTTCCAATTTTGTTTTGTCTTTGATCGGGTTGACTCATTTTTGCTTCAATTGGAAATGTGGTTCTATCACATCTTTGTTTACTGGCGACGTTTCGGTGCCTACTTTCCAGCAATTATATATAAATAGAATGGTTTTGGAACGAGGTTACCACATTTGCTTAAATCTGCTATTGTGATCAGTGTTGTGTTGCCTGATGATGGTGCTGGAAAGTAGGCACTGAAACGTCGCCAGTAAACAAAGATGTGATAGAACCGCATTTCCAATTGAAGTAAAAATGAGTCAACCCGATGAAAGACAAAACAAAATTGGAAATAGTGACAAATCGGATCTTTGTGTAACTGCCCGTGTACAGGTATCTGCGTTATGCAAAGTCGGGTTGACCAGTTAGATCTATCTATGGGACATGACACTAAAGACATAAAACGTAGAATCAAATGCAATCCGTGGCTCTCGTGGCGTGATTTATGAATTGGTTGCCTTTAAGCCAAATGTTATCACGTTTGATTCATACAAGCAGCACCCAGGTGGCATGGTGTCTGTTCTAAAATGACAGATCTGGGATGGAAAGTTTGAACTATATGTCGAAATCGATGCCAAATAGGCTCCACCTGAAAAGACTAACAAAAGAACATAAGTTAGTATATAACTAGAAACTGCATATAGAACGCGGCTTTATAACGCTGTGAGTGAGTTGCGAGATAGTCAAATATCTGCATAACAATGAATAGTTCACCGCATTAAACAATAAGATCATGTACGAACTCATTGACGAAATCGCTATTAACCAAAGCAGAAACAGAAAAATTGGTTAAAATATAGCATAATATAACAACCACGACAAAAAGGATATAAAATCTGAATTTCACCCAACAAGTCAAAAAAATACTTTACTTTATCAGATATACTCAAGCTCTCTACATTGGCTCAAAAAAACAAACCATAGAAATTCGTTCTAATGTCAGCGATTAATGCACAAAGCCACGCATTTTGCACCACATGATCGAAACAGATGATTAACTGATGAAGCGTGTTGACAATATCTGCGAATTAAGAAAGCTAAAACGACTAGAAAACATCAAGAATTGCCACCTGTTTTAAGAAGTGAGTGGGTAGGCTCAGCTTAAGCCTCGATGGTAAGATACTCAGAATGGTGGAGCACTTCAGTCGGCCGCTCAAAACCACGACAATCCTATTCGAGTTTTTCGTTGCTACAACTCCAAAGAGAAGCGTATAACTTCAATTTAACAATTATTGATTGCGCGGGTGGTGGTAACAATGCTTTAAATCAAGTTTGCGAGCATGAAGTAAACACCAACCCAATTGTATTTAACCCGTCTTAGAACAACATAACAAAACTACCGACAGCCGCAACGCACTGACGCGTTTCGACCTTCCATGATCATCACCAGAGTACGACGGCAAACTAACAGCTAATGTTCGTGACTGCATAGAAATTGTGCAGCCGACATTTCCAGTCAGGTTCAATGTATTCAAGACTGCTAGAAGTGAGAGCCGCATATCTAAATTTGATTTCCATATATTCAATGCGGTTTGATCCTCGATAGTCAGTTTGCCGTCGTACTCTGATGATGATCATGGAAGGTCGAAACGCGTCAGTGCGTTGCGCCTGGCGGTAGTTTTGTTATGTTGTTCGAAGACTGGTTAAATACAATGGGGTTGGTGTTTACTTCAAGCTCGCAAACTTGATTTAAAGTATAACTTCAATCGCGATGCAGCAAAACGAGGATATTATGGTAATAATAAATTCCTTAAAGAAAATGGAAAGCCGCCAGAATCCATTTTGATTTTTAATAAGCTTGCGTTACCACTCTAATGTAATCCCTTTGCCATTAAGTCAACTTCATCTTGGAATCGGAGGCCTTCCGTTCTGACTGGAATGTGGCTCCCTCTCTATTTCACATAAACCGAAGTTTAATATTATTCAAAAACTACAAATAACCAAGCCTGATAAAAAGTCAGAAATTATTTATACTCAATTGCTTGACATCTGAGCGGCAAGAAATAATGTTTTCAAACCAAGTAAATTATCTCGGTCGTGAGTGTCAGCAAAAATTTTACTTCGCGTCTCATCTTCGAACATCGCTTTAAGTTTCAACACCTAACAACTGCCTGCTTATATGACATGCCGACCGAGGTTTTCTCATTCGAACATGAGTCTCTTAAATATTATCGTAGTGAATGAGGTTCAAGACAAATTCATCTGCTTTGAGAAGATATAACTTCTCAACTAGTCATGGTGCGTACCTATGTCACCTTGTAAAATATATTCGGCCTATGTTCCGGAGGAGACAATATTGTTCGTTATTCTAGATCCTATTCAACTATGTGAATCTGATTAACGGACACAGTTCTTATAGGGCACAGGAACTGATCAGTATGGAAATTGTCTCGAGGGTGTGCCTGAACAAGTTAATCTTACTCTGCATAGATATCTCAGAATCAATATTAATAACATTAAGGTGTTCATTCATAGCAAATTTTACATTGTTCAAATACCTTAGGTTCCTTATTTTGCTAAATATTCAGGCCAAAAACGAGACAATAACTCGCTATGGTTTACCAATAATGCTTTGAAACAGCAAAACTCTCAAGATCTCTTCAACAGCAGTACTCACGCTACTTTGGGAACTTTTGGCGATGTAAGCTAAAAACATGGCTCTCCACATTCGAATAGGACGTTAAACAATTAGAGCCTTAGAGTGTATTAAGAAACTGACGATAGAGTAAAACATGACTCGATATTTTTCGAAAACTGTGTAGCTTGTAGACTGGCGATCCTAAAAGTCCATTGATCCGGCTCATCTGTCCGCGGAAATCACCCGCAGTGGCGTATATGATAATATATAAAATCGGAGAAATAACAATTATAATTGAATTAACAGAAAATCTACGGGCATGAATTGGAAACATTACGCTATGGATTACAAAATTGAATTCGTACATGGCAAACACGATGCGAAAAATGAGAATATTATATTAAACAGACCAGTCAGTTGCTTCACACACCTGGTAAACATCGCTGTTTTTTCGCTTAACTTCTGCTGTACGTAGCATCAAAGGCCAAACAGTCATGCGGAAAAGTTGAGGTATGCCTTTAAACACTCGCCGAATGAGCTGTAGAAATAAAGTGAAAAATAGTTACAGTTCCCTTTTATCTTAATGAGAAGCTACATTTTAGTACATAAAACCATGCACATCTAGCAACATGTTAATATCATCATCATCATCATCATCATCCTCATCACCATCATTAAAACCAGAAACACAAAATAATGAAAAAACGAATGCTCCACTGTCGCATAACAATGAGAATTTAAAAAAATAATAACGCCATTAATGGTTAAAACGGAACACTTTAAAGGAAAAAGAGAATGATTTATGTAAGGGTGTAATGATGAATTATCCTTTTTGGATGTAAAGTTATAGCTGAATGTACTCAGATTAGAAAGAGATGTTTTTAGAAATGATACTTAATTGGGTATCCTACTCAATTTCTTCGCCAGCCACCCATATGGAATGAAAATAGACAATCTTGAATCTATGATACAAAGGAGTTTTAAAATAGTGGATTTGAAATATAGAGATAAGGAATTAATGAGATTAAAGGAAATATTAAAAATAAACGGCTATCCGACAATTATAATAGAGAGGTTAAAGTAGGAGTTGTTGTTAATATTTAAAGATAAAATAAAAAAACAGGTAAAGTAGGAAAGAGACACAGAAAAGTGCAAAATTGTGGTATTACCTGATTTAAGACAGATCAGAAAAATTAGATTGATAGCAGCTAAATACAATATCAAAACAGTTTTAAGACAATCACTTACTAAAGGCAATAGGCTACCGGACCAAAAAGAAAAAAAGAACTCAACACATCAGTAATATATGCGATACATTGAAAAGATTGTAAGCTCAGGTATGTAGGCCAAACAATGCGCCCGATTAAAGTACGTAGAGGGGAACACAAAGTGGCATGCAAAGACAGACACATCCAAAAATCAGATCTAGCCAGGAATTGAAGGAAAAAAGGTCAGGAAATAGACTGGGATAGATGCAAATGCAGCACGTTATGCAACCGCAACAGAGTAACTAGTCTAACTAGATAGTCTGCGAGCTTAAAGTAAAAACCAATTCCATGGTATGTAACCAGCCGTCGAACAACAGCAAAACCGAAGTTAATAATAAACCTGAGTAAGAGACCCCGTTTATGGGAAACTGATTGAGAGGGACCTAGAACAATCTAATAAAATTTCTATTTCCCTCCATTTTTTATCTTTTTGAAAAACAGTATTCAATAGATAGTACACAGATTTATAAATGGATATTGATAGACGGTCTGATTATAAATAATTCAATACATATACTGTTATATTTCCTGTATATATTGGGAATTAAATGAGGCAAATGTTTATTAATCTGACACTGTATATATATATATATATATATATATATATATATATATATATATATGGTTTTATACACATTTATTTGTCTATTTATATATTTATATAAAATGTTGCCATATAATATTACAATAATAAAAGAAATTAATTTAAAGGAATTTTATATATATATAAGAAATAATAAATTGTACATATATTTGCTGATAGATCATATTTATTGTAATTACAGATATTTAACTCGCCTATTGCATATATTATATATATGAATAAATATTTTTTTTTAGAAAATATATATTTATGAGTGTCTTATAGATTTATATAAGGTATGGACATATATATATATATATATATATATATATATATATATATATATATAAACTAACATTATTGCTTATATTAATTTTTACATGTGTATAATAATATGTATAGGTTGTACATGTATATACGTGAATTTTATAAATTTTTATAATGTGTTTTCAAGGATAAATAAAGACAAGGATTGTCTGATAGAATATACTTATCGGTAATCATACGCACTTGTCTGCATGAACGATAATATTAAGAAATCCAGAATAATGGCTGTAGATACTGGTAGAAACAAGATTTATTAATAAATTTTATTTCAAAGAGTACGTTTTTTTGTCTTTATATATATATATATATATATATATATATATATATCCGTCGTAAAGACCATCCCCTCCTCAACGTGGTACGACGGTGTCAACCATGTTTCGATGGCCGATCGTACATGGGCTAACAGGGCTATGGCGGTGGTGTCACCAGGGCGTGGTGGATTTCCGACCGGCAATCGGATCTCCTATAAAATACCACATGAGCCCGACGACGGCACCATGACGCGGCGTGTTCCCCGCCACAAAAGGGGACAACAGCCACAGGATTACATGGACTCCTGGACAGTACCCCGTACTTCCGAATGGCGAATGGGCGCTCAACAGCCACCGGCAACAATACAACTTACTGCTGCCTTGCAGACTGCGCTTGGATGTGCAAAGGCTAGAGGTGCGTCCTCGATCAAAAAGCCGAGTGGTGAGGGAGCACCACTTGTACCAAATTCCCAAGAAACTCCATGAAATGGAGCCGGCTTATCCTCTAAAATGAGTCAGCCACAGTAAAGTAAAGTAAAAGCATATATATATATATATATATGCCATATATATATATATATATATATATATATATATATATATATACAAAATGAAAGATAAAAATAATATGATATGTGAGATAAGATTTACATATACAAATATATTTGTATTATTTACGTTTTATATATATGTTGTTAAATATAAATATAAATATATATATATATATATATATATATATATATATTTAATTGATACATAATATAATTATTTATTTATTTATACGTATAGATATATTTTTACATAATTCTACGAAAATAGAACCGTAATAAATGGAATAAAATTTATTTATAAATTTTATTTTTACCAGTATCTACAGCCTTTATTTTGGATTTGTTAATATTTTGCTCATCCAATCCCAGTTTTATATTTGTCGTAACGAATACCTTCTTAACAATATCTGTCTTGATTTTACGCAATTTAGACTACTTATTTTTCGTAACGCCATGTGATGCCATCGCTGTCATTGTGAATTTGTTCGCATTTTATGTTGATGCATTACATAAACAAGAACGACCAAGTAATCAACTTTAAACTTGAAAAAAATAAGACGGATATGTAGTATTTATAGATGTAGGAATAACGAGAGATGAAGGAGGTACAATCTCATGGTCGGTTCACAAAAATTCAAGCTGGACTGGTCAGTATATTCATTATTCCCGTAGTTTACCAATGGCGTACAAAAGGAACTTCAGAATCAATTTTGGCACACGGATAGGAAGGATTTGTTCACCGAAGAACATTGAGTTAGAGCTGAACCTGATTTGCGACACGTTGAGAAATAATGGTTATCCCGACTAGTTTATCGAATATAATTTGTGCAAAGGTAATAAAATGGCGACCAATTGGGTGGAAAATAAAATACTTCAGAGATTAACGCTAAATATTCAGAGGTGATCTTCCAGCTGAGATTTTAAAAAGAAAATTAATTCGAGAGACTAAAGCTCAGTTTACGTCAATACAGGTAAGAGTTGTGTTCAGAACAACAAAACATATATGAAATAATTAAAAAGACAGTCTTCGTGGCACCAACACCTTAATTGGTATACAAATTTCAATATCCCTGCAACGCTCAGTACAAAGGCTCGAAACTAGAATAAATCGGCATCCTTCTCAAAAATAATTAAAAAGGGGTGCAGCTGCTGCACAAAAATCAGCAATTTGTGAACATGGACTACTCACATATCATGTTGTTAGTAGCAATAAATTTTCAGTTCAATACAAGGCAAAAACGGAATAACTGCTTCTGGCTTTTGAAGCTATTGCGATTAATAAGCTTATCATCATTTTCAGCCACACAAAAGTCAAGTGACTAATGTTTCACTGCCATATAACCATAAGGAGTGAAAAAAAGTGAATTTAGATAAATTATTATTGAGATTTACGAGAGAGAGAGAGAGAGAGAGGGGTAGAGAGAGAAGGAAAACCTTGCTACTATGAGTAAATTTATCAGGATAACTCACAAAAATAAGGCAAACTAAACCTCTCCACAACACCATTATGGCCAAGTTAGCATTCGGGCAAGGCGACATCAACAAAACAGCTTCTTTGCGGATTTCACCGTATCACGTCATAAACAAGCCGAACCTCGCAGCTAACTTTGCCCTACTAAGAAAAGAAAGTTACGAAGATGATTCTACCATACATTTGCAACAAGATCGCCACTGAGCTCGATTCGCTGCCATATCGCTAAGGGTTTCTAACCAAGAACTATGATGTGCACGAGGACCCCATCTCGGCAGACGAGTGGATCCCATACTTCCCAATTTGAATGTAAGTGACTTTAACTGTTTTCGCCATGTCAAAATCTGTCCACCTTGTTGCTTTCGCCAATTTGGTGCTGGCTGAAAGAACAGAGCTCTATTGGGCAATCGGAATGAGGGCATACCCAAAACGTGACCGAGTCAACGAAGTTGATGGAGCCTTATTTGCTTTTCTAAAGACGAGCACTTATTGTCAGATCCAAAAATACGTCTACGGATGTCAACGTTAGTTATTCGTTGTTGGTAACCAACATGTGCTATACTTCTCAAACAACGATGATCGAATGCCTGTAAGCGTCTCAGATCATCAACTCTAAGAGGCCAAGTTTCACTAGCGTATAGTAAGACTGCGCGTACAGATGCATTGTAAACACGACCTTTAAGGCAAAGTGAAATATTCGCGTTTCTCCATAAATGACGAAGGTTCGAGAAAGCTACTCTAGCTTTCGCGATCCGTATTCTCACCTCGTCGGACATATTGCCTACGTTATTGATAGAGCTCCCAAGATATGTAAACCTGTCGACTATGTCAAGATCTTCATTCTGCAGTCGCAACGTTGGAGTGAGTGGTGAGTGATCCTGTAACAGTATATTACATTTAGAGGGTGCGAATTTCATACCGAAAGACGGAACAACGTTTGCTAATCTATTTAAGGTGGTCTGGGCAGCATGCTGATTGTCGAATAATAGTACGATATCGTCCGCATAGTCAGGATCGACTAGTTTATCTCCCGGGAGAACTTCAACTCCAGCGTCCTGAATGTGTGAGAGAGTGTTGTTCATAATAGCATCGATTACAAAATTAAACAAAAATGGGGAAAGTGGACAACCTTGACGAACACCACTGCTGGTTATGCGTTAATTCGTTGTAAACCTTAACGCGACCAGAAGTATTTGTGTAGAGAGCTCGTATAATATTAACAAATTTAGTGAGCACGCCGCTTTTCGACAAGATATGGAATAAAACATTGCGATCCACCGAATCAAATGCACCCTTGAAATCTAGAAAGACGACTATTGTGGGACGGTGATATAAATGTCTCTGTTCGAGAACTTGCCTTAACGTAAAAATATTATCTATACAACCTCGTCCTGCGCGGAATCCGGCCTGTTCTTCTCTTGTTTGTGATTCACGTGAAGCGCTAAGACGACGTAGGATAATCGAAGCAAATAACCTTGATACGACCGGAGTCAAACTTATACCACGATGGTTATCGCACGAATTACGATTGCCTTTTTTGAAGATGGGAATGATGGTCGACTCATTCCAGTCAAGTGGTACGGTTTCCTCATTCCATATAGTATGAAAAAGTTTGGTCAACGCTCCTGAAATTATATCGCCACCATCCTTAAACAATCCCGGAAGCAGATCATCGGGGCCGGCGGCTTTGCGGCGCTTAAGAGATAGGATTGCATCGCGTACTTCTAACTCGGATGGTTCTTCGGGACTAACATTCCACACTGTTGATGCAGACATGCCTTCGGGAAGCGGAACTGACGCGGGTGGCCAAGAAAATTGATCTCTAAAGTGTTCAGCCCACCTGTCAAGACGACTTATTTTATCGGTTATTAAATGTTTGTTACTATTATTTATAGTTTCGCTAACTTTTAATTTTCTCGGACATGTTGCGCGAATAAGTTGAAACAAACAGCGACTATTACCTGACGCGAAAGCTATTTCCATTTCTTCAGCCTTTCTGCTCCAAAAGTTTTCGAGATCGCCTTTTAGACTGCGCTTAAGTTGGCGTCTTATATTGCGACGGGTATTATTATGAGTCGAGCCAGGTGGAATTTGGCGCCTTATTTCGAGTATCTCCATAGATTTTACAGAGAGCCAGTGATTATTTCTATGAGGGCCTGCAATGCCACATACAGTAGTACCTGCATTGTGCATAGTGGAACTTATCTTGGACCAAAGTATATTCGGATTTTGGCTATTCAGATCAGTTAGATTAGCCTTAAGAATATTTTCATAGTTTTGTCGGATGGACGGTTGTTCAAGTTTGCCTACATCAATTTGGGGTTTATTCTTAATTATTTTCCCGGAAAATTTTAGAGCAAATCCACAACGGATAAGTGCATGGTCCGAGTCGACATAAGTGTTCTAACAAAAGAGCGACAATCCTGGATGCAACCACGCCATCTATAACTAATTGCTACATGATCTATTTGAGTCCACCGTTGTCCGGGTGCTGGAGGACGCCATGTAGCACAACGTTTAACACTACGTCTGAAATTTGTACTACTTAAATATAGTCTATGTTCAGCGCAGCTATCCAAAAACCGTTCACCATTATCATTGCGAGTCGAGCTTAGAGTGTATCTTCCA
>JAQBSW010014801.1:0-10988 GCA_029291075.1 Eudiplozoon nipponicum | reverse complement strand
CACAAGCAAACAACAAACTTATGCGAATTAATTGAATCGCATAAACTGTCACAACCAGCCTTAGTACAAATAAAGGACACTTACGCACAAACTACCACAACAAACGTTTTAAATTTGATGTGTTGTGCACTGGCTTTTCTCTACTAGTCCATTAATGGACATTGAATTATTGTGAGCATTCTACTTACCTAAATGAATAACCATTGAGTTATTTTCTATTGGTCGAACGATAAAATTAACTCGATGGCCATATATGGTAACTGTTAGATTCTATAAGATACTCATATTCTGCTCATTCTCTTTACTGTTCTGCTTGTGCTAATTCTCGCTTGTTGTGTTTTTGTTAATTATGTCCGAGGAAGAAGTAGCAGCACTCGTTATCGATAATGGTTCTGGTATGTGCAAAGCTGGATTTGCGGGTGACGACGCACCTCGTGCTGTATTTCCTTCAATAGTTGGACGGCCTCGTCATCAGGGTGTGATGGTTGGCATGGGCCAAAAAGACAGCTATGTTGGTGATGAGGCTCAGTCAAAGCGTGGCATACTTACCTTAAAATATCCAATCGAGCATGGTATCGTGACTAACTGGGATGACATGGAGAAGATCTGGCACCATACGTTTTATAATGAGCTTCGAGTTGCCCCAGAAGAGCATCCTGTTTTGTTGACGGAAGCGCCATTGAATCCAAAGGCTAATCGTGAGAAGATGACTCAAATTATGTTCGAAACTTTCAACGCACCTGCAATGTACGTGGCGATTCAAGCTGTTCTGTCGCTGTACGCTTCTGGTCGTACAACCGGTATCGTACTTGATTCTGGTGACGGTGTTACACACACTGTTCCAATCTACGAGGGCTATGCTTTACCTCACGCCATACTTCGTTTGGATTTGGCTGGTCGCGATCTCACAGATTACCTCATGAAGATTCTCACAGAACGAGGGTACAGCTTTACCACCACTGCCGAGCGTGAGATTGTACGTGATATAAAGGAAAAGTTATGCTACGTCGCGCTAGATTTTGACCAAGAAATGGCAACCGCAACTCAAAGCTCATCATTGGAGAAGAGCTACGAACTTCCTGATGGTCAGATAATCACAATTGGCAATGAACGGTTCCGTTGTCCGGAGGCATTGCTCCAACCAAGCCTGCTAGGAATGGAATCTGCTGGTATTCATGAGACCACTTATAACTCCATTATGAAATGCGATGTGGATATCCGTAAGGATCTTTATGCAAACACTGTTCTCTCTGGTGGTACGACTATGTATCCAGGTATCGCCGATCGTATGCAGAAGGAGATTGCCTCTCTTGCCCCTTCGACCATGAAAATCAAGATTGTCGCGCCGCCGGAGCGCAAGTACTCCGTTTGGATTGGTGGTTCGATTCTGGCTTCACTCTCAACATTCCAACAGATGTGGATCTCAAAGCAAGAGTATGATGAATCTGGCCCTGGCATTGTCCATCGCAAGTGCTTTTAGATGAGATTTTTAACTGACATTTTCGGATTTTTCGCTTTATCTACTAATATTTTAATATGCTTTTGTGTACATAAAAAATGATTTTAACATTTTGTTCTTCTGACTGATTTTCACTGGTTGGCATGCTAGGGATTCTGGTAGACGTTTACATATACCTTTGTCGGGCAACCCGCTTAACCTTCTATTAGGGCGTCTAGGGTGGGTGCTTAATAATCGCCTCGTTTTATACCTTGACAACCGTGAATGCTTCAA
Organism: Eudiplozoon nipponicum; assembly: GCA_029291075.1. Classification (NCBI taxonomy): domain Eukaryota; kingdom Metazoa; phylum Platyhelminthes; class Monogenea; order Mazocraeidea; family Diplozoidae; genus Eudiplozoon; species Eudiplozoon nipponicum. The sequence goes on along the minus strand of JAQBSW010014801.1, from coordinate 9,256 downwards.
TTAATAAACCTCGCGACATTAATTTGAGTGGTCCTGCCTGGTGTATTCATCGCTGATTGTGTCCGCATTAGTCTGTGCCGTGGTCCTTAAAATCCAGTAGACTGGTTTCGCTTTTTGGTAACTACCTTCGCAATCAAGTGTTCTAACCATCGAGCCACCCTGTTGCTTACATTTAATTGAACCAATGTTGGTGTCTGTTCAATAGGTCTACGCATGACGCATCCGTAGGAGCCGTTGTTACGCCCTTTACTCGCTGCGTATTTCTATATAATATATACCAAGTCCGTAAATGATAACTGACTATTGTGTGGGTAACGGAGACAAGGAACTGGCTCCTATTGAAGAGTCGTCAGTAAGCACGAAAGGAATGTGAACGTGGTTATATTTTTCGTTTATCCTTCTGGTCACAACTGAACTAATTTGTTACTAGGTTCGCAACACCTAATTCATGCGCCTATACAGGTTCTCCGCAAAAAACAGTATTTAATTGCTATATATTGAATTTACGGATGCCAGGCTTACCACGAAATGTAATAACTGATATCGATCGAGGCCGGAGTGGAGCAACAGGTGTTCAGAATTAGTTGTAATTCTCAATTTCGGTATACTGTAGCATACATTGATATCTATCATGTTAGTACCATGAATCTTTTCGGTACTATAATGTTGGTATCAGTTACTAACACAATAGTAAGTGTTAGTATCCTTTACAGACTCGGTATATATATTATAAAGAGTAACGTTGAGTTGTCGAGACTACGATGTTAGCTACTCTACTGCAGGCTTACACATTCGTCTAGATGAATGCATCGTCCTATTTTCCCACATTCTTCACCCAAGTATATAGTGGTTAAAGGGCGTAATACCGGCTCCTACTGACGAGTTGCCAGTAACCACGAAACGAATGTGCATGATATCATACTTTCCGTTCATGCTGTCTTTGGTTTATCCTTTGGTCGCAACCGAACTAATTTGTTACTAGGTTCGCAAAACCTAATACATGCATATATATTAGCTCTTCGCAACAAACAGTAACTGAAGGAAGCTCGTCTGCATTATGCAGTGAAAAGTTTACACTGACGGATGTATCCCATGAATTGACAGTTTTACCGTGTACGTTCGCCCTTGCAAAGTAGCCATTGAAAAAATTGGATTTTGAATCTTAAAATTAAGCTAAATTGGAACTTGAATTTAACAGCAGTGGAAAAATTAATCGGCCCGATAAAGCGTCGAAAAGCATACCCATATTATGGAACACGCTCCAACAAAAAATGAAGAACACTGGAATATGATTATCCACTAGATATTTTTGTGATAAGTTGGATTGATTACATAATTATCCTTTTTTGGCATCTACCGGCGTAATATCTTGATATCATGTAATGCCTATTAATAAAAAAATTATGATTTGCTATCCTTACTGTTTTAATTGATCTAACTTCCAGGGTGTGCCTTCCGTTTGACGTTTATTTCTGGTTTTAATACCTAAGTTGATATTATTGTTTACACGAAAAATATTTCAATAATTTATCCATGAATTTGATCATTGTTATAACCATAGCTTTTGACTACAATGGATGACAACATTTTACATTGTAAGAATAATAATGGATAACTTCTAAATAGGGATGTTAACATTGTATTAATTGTGTAGGCTGCAAACGTTCCTATTGTCCTTAACTCTGTTCCCGACGCCTTTACGGAAAAATTGACATTCATTACGATAGGTGTACACGATTAATTAGTTATGTTTAACTTAGTTGACTAACGTTTAAACGCCAAGTGAAACCATATGTGGCGCCCGCTTTTCTAGTGAAACAATAGTTTGTAGGGAATTAGTTAAAGTACAGTTAGCTCTGATGAAACTATGATTTCTTTATTAAATGTGTATACTTAATGTGATGAGCTGTCATCGAAAAATGATAATCGGAAACGAGTATCGAATTATTTCGGATCAAGAAACTAATGTCAGCAAAAAGACTTTTAATCTATCAATTTTACAATTGTTTCCGCCGAAATGAGTCATTCACTACTGACCGTAACTGTATCGTTAAAATAAAAATGGATAATTCTGTCAATATCGAACCTATTTATGGTGCACAAACATTGGCTTTCGTCTACAGAAGACTCAGCATCCATAGTGTAACTTGTGAATCTGTTAAGTTTACAAAAGTAAATATGATTTTACTCATAACGTGTATTCCTTATGCACAAAATAAAATTTTATGTGATATTCTTCCATGATGTTTAGTTGCTCGGTCATATCCTTTTGGGCTTTGTGCTTATTCAAAGTCTGGAGCCGTTTAGATAATTCGCTGCTGGTCCAGTTTTGATTGTAAGCCGCCGAGCCTCATTGACCTCTATGCTATCCACCGCAATCTTTCCCGCACAACATTTTGTGAGATAGCGTAGTGTTCAACGCCAGTTTAACCATCACATCTTGCCCAACATTTTCAGCTGTCTAATCCTTACATAGTGAAATTCACACTGGAGCTTAAGATCTTACATGTTTCTAGCTGGTTTCTTTACTCTAGCCACCACTTGTATCCTATTTACCATTTTAAAACTCGCTGTAGCAAGCGAGTGACAGTGCTTATCAGGAAATAAAGCTGTAAGCAGCGTATGCTTATATAGGCCAATTCATATAATTTTTAGAGAAACTAATTCTGATTGATTGGAGTTGTATCGTTCTCGATAGCTCCATCCATATTGGCTAGTGAAAATTGATCATCAACATGTTCCTTATAATTCCTTAATTTAACTACGCATCGTTAATCTCAAGAGACAGTGCTATATCTAGTCGCATTTCTACAAATATATTACCTCCTAGAAAATGAATTGTGAAACAAAATATATGCAGCCTTTTGCAACACTTCTTAAAAGCAATTTAACAATAATTGATTGCGCGGGTGGTGGTAACAATTCTTTGCCGTCGTACTCTGATGATGATCACGGAAGGTCGAAACGCGTCAATGCGTTGCGGCTGGCGGTAGTTTTGTCATGTTGTTCGACGACTGGTTAAATACATTGGGATTGGTGTTTACTTCTTAAAAACGACAGTAAGCGCTGGTCAGGTGCACTACTTCAGACGAAAAGTCTGTAATTGAGGTTGTTAATAGATTTCAGACACTTTAAATCTTTGAAATGAAAGACGGTATACTAGCTATTCTTAAAACCAAATATGCGAGCTTCAAATAAACACCATTCCCATTGTGTTTAACCAGTTTCACAACGTAGCAAAACTACCGTCAGTCACACACACTGACGCGTTTCGACCTTCCATAATCATCATCAGAGTACGATGGCAAACGGATTATCGAGGATCAAACTGCAATGCGTATATATTAAAAGCAAAATTATATATGTCGCTCTCACTTCTAGTAATCTCGCAAACATTTTACTTGACTGCATATGTTGGATGCACAATGTCTGTGTAGTCAAGATCATTAACTTTCTGTGGTTTTCGCCACATGTATATGTTATACAATTAAATAATAATTGGTTGCGCAGGTGATGATAACGTTTCTTGTAATCAAGATTGCAAACTTGAAATAAATACTAATTCAATTGTATTTAAGCAGTCGCAAACATAGTTGTTATTCTAATCAAGATGCCGAAATTGAAATAAACAATAATCTTATGTTATTTACTGACTAGTTTACTCAAAATAGAAGAAATTATGCCTTAATATGAAAAAAACGCAGGTGATGATAACGTTTCTTGTAATCAAGCTTGCAAACTTGAAATAAATACTAATTCAATTGTATTTAAGCAGTCGCAAACATAGTTGTTATTCTAATCAAGATGCCGAAATTGAAATAAACAATAATCTTATGTTATTTACTGACTAGTTTATTCAAAATAGAAGAAATTATGCCTTAATATGGAAAAAGTATTTCTTTACACAGTACTCTTTCCATGTGCAAATATAAAAAGAAATTCTATCAGATAAAAGAACCGTTTCAAGTATCTACAAACGAACATATATATATATATATATATATATATATATATATATATATATATATATATATATATATATAGTAGAAGGCAAAACAAGATAGAAAAATGTAAAGAGGGAGAGAATGTGAAATAAGGAAAACAATCAATCAATTGCGCGCGTCGCCTCCAGTTCGAGCTCAATGCTTGAACGTGCTTCTTCTGCTTGCATAAATCTATGTGCAATTTGTTTATCAATAAAGCTTCGTAAGTGAATAACTCCCTTCAGTTACAGCATTTAGTAATTATTTTAAATTTTACGTCTGGAGGACACGTGTGAGATTTCAACAATGTGTTGCGCAATTGTAGACGTGTATTCACCATTTGATTTGAAAAAGACTTTTAGGTTGCAATGTTCTCTCATTCGAGAAATTAACCGTCTGGTCGATCGGCCTACGTAAGTCTATCGACAACGTGCGCATGTATATTGGAAAATAATATTTTATGTCGACATTCACGGCTGTTTCACTTTGATTGCTGGTAACGACAAGTGTGTTACCCTGAATAAAACTCGTAGTTTAGCTGCACTAAATGTGCGTGTTAATGCCGCTTCGACTTTCTTTTGTGGTATTCGGGAAACAGTATCCCCTCAAATGAGATGTTGAGGTAGCCTGTTTTCTTTTCTAGTCCGCATTTCAAAATAATATTTATTTAGAATTTATAAAGATAATATTAATTACTAATAAAATAAAATAAATGCAGACTTTGTGCTAAAGTATTAATCGTGTTGTCACACATCATTAAAGTATCAGTTTGATGGTGTTTTCAATTTAATGTCATAGACAAATATTTGGTGAATATAAGTTGATTATATTGTGGGCTTTCCCTGGATTCCAGCCACTATTAATAATAAGCGCAATTGACTACAATAATGAATGGAATACGGTCAATTAATATTAAAAAAACATGATCATCGCAAATTAAAGGAATATTTTCGTCTCATCTGATTTCCCAACTTCACGTGATACACCGAAATCGCACACACATGCAAAATACCATTCTAATTCTTACATAAACAATAAAGATGAAAATTCAGCTATAAAAATGGCTTCATTTAACCTATGGTTAAAATCAGGTTTTATATATATATATATATATATATATATATATATATATATATATATATATATATATATATATATGTTTGTGTGTTCATTTATTGTACTTGAAGAGAAAATATGAAAGAAACGGTTAATGTATCCGTGAAAATTTCTTTTTATTTGTGCAGATTGGGAGGGCCTCATGTAATCCTATTATTAATAATTCGATTAATCTTATTTAAACACATGGGGAATACTCGTGGAACTAATATTTAAACGCCGAATGATTTAAATAAAAATCGAAACATTTCATGTAACCAGATCAGCGATCTACAAATTACAGTACGAGCTTCATGACGTCGCGCGATACGTATTGACTGATTCGACGAACATTCCATACAACAACTTAGTTGCAGTTATTTGACATAATGGATCGTCCAATGACAAGGTACAGATAGAACACGGTCTGACGGACACCAGCTCGTCAGTAAAAATATGTCCCCAGTACTGCGTGAACTACCAAAAATTTTAAAACTTATTTTTTCGAAAATTCTTCAATAATGAACATATTTTCAAAAAGAAACTGTATTGCAAATGGCTCTATATTGACGGAAGTAGAGATGGTTTATAAAAATTATTCTCTTTAGACTAAAAATACAATTTTATACGACAATTCCATTGGCAATATAGAGAAAGATAACGCTGTCTAAGTCTTGTTCAGCAGGTTAAAAGAACTGCATATAAGAGTTAGCAACAAAAATCTTCTTTGGTTAAATATAATAGTTGGTGTTATGCGCACCTGAGATTTAAATATTTGTCCAAAACCTGCAAATGGAATATGCGTAATACGTATTTTGTTATCCAAGAATGAAATATATACAAGCAAAAATTGAAATTACAAAAATGGCTAACAACTGTGAATTTTTGCGAAGTCTTCGCAGACGTTTGTTAAAATTTAGTATCATGAGGTAATAGCTACTTTAGGAAAATCAAAATGTTATTTATTCTAGTTAACTCTAGCTTTCCTTATGTTAGATAGGAATTCACAAGCTTAGATTCAGCTAATAATATTTCCATTTAAAATTGTGCAACGTCTGCGAAGTATATTTTTAAAAAACAATCACTGCACTAAATATTTTGCGTAGCAGTTCAACTGTTAAACAAAGCTTGGTTATCTATTATTCATTAATAATAAAATCGACTATGTAATAGAATATTAGACGTAATTATAATTGAGAGAGTGCTACTAGGCCTAGTAAATACCACTATGTTAAGCACGTGTTAAACGATAGATTGATTATATTTCATTTATTAATTAAAGAAGTTATTAATAAATGAAGTAGTATCGATTGAAAATATCACGTTATGACATTATGCGAATGTCTGATTTGGGTGGTACAGTCCAATAGGAACTCAATGATAATGATAATTTTTGTTAAGGAGCATTTCACTTAAAAATTGATGGAACTAAAGCAATTGTTTATTAATTAAATGCTAAACACATGCAAAAGCTTTTTAAAGTATTTTCAACGTGCCGTCCAATATAGACAATTGGTTAGCGGGGTCATTGACTAAGATAGAGTAACTACAGGATAGAAGACAGACACAAGGAAGTTTAGGTTCATAGACAACGGAGCTCATATTTGGGAGTCATATGAATTTGCTTAGCACTACACTTTGTTGCCGTTATTAAAATTAATATACTAGAAAATAGTTTTATTAAACTTTTAATATGAACGAATTTATCCTCATTAGAAAATAAATGTTCGCTACCATGTAGCACAACGCAAAAAAATTCTAACGCTTTCTATTTTGAGGTCAAAAATAATTTGGAATTAAAAATTTATCGGTTTTCATTAAGCGGAGCTCCAAAGATATACAATATTTTGCAATAATATTGTTAATAAATATATCCAAGATCACACGTAGAATTAGTTAAAATGATGTTGATAAAAATTCACACAGATTTGATAACGCGTTTGTAGGATAAATTTTTAAGAAACAGATCCCGGTAATCAAGAATATAAAATAAATAATATCATAGTATGTATTAGGTGTTGCGAACCTAGTAACAAATTAGTTCAGATGTGACCAGAAGGATAAACCAAAGACCGCATGAACGGAAAGTATAATCTCAAGCACATTCGTTTCGTGCTTACTGGCGACTCATCAGTAGGAGCCGGTATTACGCCCTTTAACCACTATATTTTTAGTCGAAGAAAGTGGAATAATAGGACGGTACAATCTCCTAGACGAATGTGTAAACCTGCAATAGTGAAGCTAACACCATATAAAGTCTTCGGCAATGCGACTTCAACGTTAACTCACACTATGTAATATATATACCGAGTCTGTAAAGGATATTAACACTATGGCAATTGTGTCAGTAACCGATACCAATATTATAGTACCGAAAAGGTACATGGTACTAACACTATGGTTTCCAAGTCAGTACATGGTACTAACATGATGGATATCAATGTATGCTATAGTACACCGAAATTGAGAATTACAACTATTTTTGAACACCTGTTACTCTTTCCGGTCACAACTGAACTAATTTATTACTAGGTTCGCAAAACCTAATACATACTTGCATATATATTAGGTTTTCGCAACAAAAAGTATTTAACTGTTATATATTAAATTGAATGATGTCATGTTTAGCGCGAAATGTGATAACTGATATCGATCAAGGTCAGAGTGTATGGGTTTACTGGAATAACAGGTGTTCAGAAATAGTTGTAGTTCTCAATTTCGATGAACTATAACATACATTGATTTCCATCATGTAAGTACCACGTACCATTTCGGTATTATAATTTTGGTATTGTTTACTGACACAATAGCCATAGTGTTAGTATCCTCTACACAATCGGTATATATATTATTTTGTGTGAGTTAGCGTTTACGTTGCATTGTCTAAGACTTCATATGATGTTAGTTTCATTGTTGCAGGTTTACACATTAGTCTGGGAGATTGTACTGTCCTATTATCCCACATTCTTCACCCAAATATATAGTGATTAAAGGGCGTAATACCGGCTCCTACTGATGAGTCGCCAATTAGCACGAAACGAATGTGCATGAGATTATACTTTACGTTCATGCTGCCTCTGGTTTAACCTTCTGGTCACAACTGAACTAATTTGTTACTAGGTTCGCAACACCTAATACATTCTTGCATATATATTAATTCTTCGCAACAAACAGTATTTAACTGTTATATATAATATCATGTTTCCGAGACTGTAATCGAAGCTCAATTTCTTTTTATTAAAATAAGTAATAGAAAAGTAACTCCGTGTCTGCGTTGTGTGAGGCTGGCTCCTTTAAGAAATTTTACTTTCATGTTGAAAAAATTTCTGATATATAAACCATCCAATGGCACATAACAACTATTTGGGTAAATTTCAGAAAATTTTTCGATGAAAATAGAATAAAGGCAAAAGTAACCACACAGATTATTTGATCGCCTTAATGTAATGGTACTTATAAAGAACTGAAAAAACATGACATAAACAAGATATTAGTTACAAAATTAAAATGTTACTATTTCATAATATATTTGGCAGACATGTTTCTGCATTGCATTTTTATATTGATCTTGATAGAATATTTCTAGAACTAAAATATTCACCAAACACAATATTGTCAAATTTTTGATTGGCTAAGATTCGCGTGCAATGTATTTATGAATGCTCGTTCTTAATATGTATCAAAATGAAATACTGAAGTTTCAAGAATTCACATCGAAAAGAGATAGTTTTGGAGAAATCCGCCCAATTTATTTTCAATAATCAATCAGCAAAACATTTTTTGTTTTAAACAATCACTGATTGCGCGGGTGGTGGTAACAATTCATTGAATCAAGTTTGCGAGCTTGAAGTAAACACCAATCCCATTGTATTTAACCAGTCGTCGAACAACATAGCAAAACTACCGCCAGCTGCAACGCACTGACGCGTTTCGACCTTCCATGATGATCATCAGAGTACGACGGCAAACTGACTAGCGAGGATCAAACCACATTGAATATATATGGAAATCAAATTTAGATATGCGGCTCTCACCTCTAGCAGTCTTGCAAACGTTGAACTTGACTGGAAATGTCGGCTGCACAATTTCTATGCAGTCACGAACATTAATTGTTTGCAGCTTTCGCCACATATATATATATATAGGCAATACAATTTAACAATAATTGATTGCGCGGG
>JAQBSW010014800.1:0-10989 GCA_029291075.1 Eudiplozoon nipponicum | reverse complement strand
CCATTATTCCACATTCTTCACCAAAATATATAGTGGTTAAAGGGCGTAATACCGGCTCCTACTGATGAGTCGCCAGTAAGCACGAAACGAATGTGCATGAGATTATACTTTCCGTCCATGCCGCCTTTGGTTTATCCTTCTGGTTACAACTGAACTAATTTGTTACTAGGTTCGCAACACCTAATACATACTTGCATATATATTAGGTCTTCTCAACAAACAGTATTTAACTGAATAAATGAAGTGTTTACGATTAAACGAACATTGGTTGCGCGAGCGGCGATAACATTTATTATAATCAAGTTTGCAATCTTGATATAAGAACCTGACCCATTAATTATTTACATATGGCAGTATAAACTAAGAATTGTAGTGTAAAAAGGGCAATTCCTCCCGTGGACCTGTTTCGTCCATATTAGGAACTCACGTACTGGCCATAATTTGCCGCGGACAGGGCTCGACCCTGGGCACGTCTGCTTCCGAATCTGGTGCTCTAACAACTGAGCCACTCTGCCGCGCACTAAACTACACACAATCTCCAGTTATATACTAACTAATTTAGCTTAGATAGTTTATTTTTCTTTTTTGGTGGAGTTAATATGGCATCCATGTAGACCCAAAGTTCCAACTAACCATCCCCAATCTGTCATTACTGAACAGACATCACACTACATGGGGAAGTGGTATTGAAATGAACTTTTATATAATTAAAAGAACATTGGTTGCGCGAGTGTAGTCTGTTCAGTAATGATAGATGGGGGATAGTTAGTTTGATTTTTGGTCTAAATGGATACCATATGAGCTCCACCTAAAGGAAAAAATAGACTAACCAAGTTAAATTAGTTAGTGTATAACTGAAAATTATGTGTAGTGTAGTGTGCGGCAGGATGGATCAGTGGTTAGAGCACCAGATTCCGAAGCGGACGTGCCCAGGTTCGAGTCCTGTCCGCGGCAAATTCCGGCTAGTACATGATGAGTTCTCAATAAGGACGAGACCGGTCTACTGGATAAATTGCCTTTTCTACACTATGAAATACTTCGTTTATATTTACTTGTATAAGTAATTAATGTGTCAGGTGCATATATCACGATCGAAGCTTCAATTATAATAATTGTTACCACCACCCGCGCTACCAATGTTCGTTTAATTATATAAATGTTCATTTCAATACCACTTCCCCATGTAGTGTGGTGTCTGTTCAGGAATGACAGATTGGCGATGGTTAGTTGGAACTTTGAGTCTAAAGGGATGCCATATGATCTCCACCTAAAGGAAAAATAGACTAACCAAGTTACAGTAATTAGTATATAACTGAAAATTGTGTGCAGTGAAGTGTGCAGCAGGATGGCTCAGTGGTTAGAGCACCAGATTCCGAAGCAGACGTGCCCAGGTTCTAGTCCTGCCCACGGCAAATTCTGGCTAGTACATGATGAGTTCCCAATAAGGACGAAACCGGTCTACTGGATGAATTGCCTTTACTACACTATACAACTCTTAGTTTATACTGGCATATGTAAGTAAAAAATGAGTAAGGTGCTTTTATGAAGATCGCAACCAAGATTATAATAAATGAAGTGCTTCTCCAAGACCATATTCTAATACTTGTAGAAGAATATAATAGTTGTACCTTAAGGTCACTGACAAGTTGCTAACGCACGAATTTACATGTCGTATGCATGTTACTCATAAAACGTTCCATAAGGTTTACATCATTCACGATCTTTTAAGTTTCACGAATTAGGATTGGAAAGGTCGTGCCACGTTACATTATTAGTTTGTGGCGATTTCGAAAACAAGTTTTATGTACCTCTCTGCATCCGTCGAAATCTTTGAAACGATAGTACACTTGTGGCATGGGATAACCTCGCGACTAAATGTAATTACGTATACGTATATTTTATAACTAAAGCAATGGGTTGAATTGAAAAAAATAACTGTCTTCTTTGGGTAACGCTTACAGCTTGAAGCTGGGATATTATCATGTTGATTCACCATATCTTGCTGACATGGGGAACTGATTTGGCCTAGATAGTTGCAAAATCATTGTGCTGACCTCGTTTTCAATTTCACGGAGATTGAGTTTCCTTGATATATTTGCTACTGTAGCACTGAACGAATCAAATCCGTGTGTACTATCCACTGATAATTCAGGTCGACTCCATAAAATTTCTTTTCTGGTTTCATCATCAAGACTTCGTCGGTCAGTAAACTTATATTTTTGCTTTATCTTAGGTCTGTACACGAGTTATAATAATAAAGGCATATAGGATGAGATGTCACGACCATTTCTATTGATTTCAGAAAAAAATCTCACAAATTTCAGAAAATTAAAATTTTACTCCATGATGCTTGTTAGACAGATATAGTTATATAAATTTCATTTTGTCTTTTAACTACTGCAAATGCACTTTCCCAACAAGACCAGTTTCATCCCTGTTAGGCAAATAACAGTAGAATATATACATATATATAGAAAAAACATTGAATACTCGGCATTATGTTTATTTTTCCTGTTAATATTTCCTAAATATACATAGTGTCATGCTCAAAGATAAAATTATAAAGGTATGTGAGCTTATAGAACGCTAAGAATATATTTCATAAGTTATTCATTACCAGCTACATCGTTTTACGGAATTTTTTTCAGCTGCATGGAGGGTTGATTTTAATATTGTTTGGGCATCAACACTTACTTCACATTAATTTAAGCCGCTAAAAGATTTGTATGTGAAGAAGTAATAATCATGTGTTTTTATTGCTACTTGAGTAAAACATAATAACAAATTAGAGGATGTGCTAGTAAAAACACAGACATACGCAAAATATAGATATATAAAAAGCGTTGCTAGGAGAGTAACATAAAAAGGCTTCTGTGAAATGAAATACGCTTGAACAAATTCACTAAAGTTCATTAAACAAGTGTTATTGGAGAGAATGATTTTAATTCCTCTAAATAATGTAAAAATAGAGTTAATAGCAATATAATAATGAGCAACCATTTCCATTACAACATCTCTACTAAGTTGTGTCGGCAAATAGAGAGCTCTTCTACAAAGAGTAGTTTAATCGAAACTTAAAGAGGTAAGCGCACCTGGACAAGCCAGAGCCGAGAAAGCGTTTTTTTTAAATCTCTCGTAATGTTGTTTTACAGAAAATTTTATACTTATTTTCTTAAATATTTTCAAATTAGATTAGTTTACTTTAAAATAAAAATTTCACTTCACGCCATTTACTCCAGAAATTACGACCATTTCAACTGTTAAGAAATGAAGGGTACAATCTTGATAAAAAACACGTCCCATTATAAAAATATATTTTTCAGTATAAGCTAAGCATTAATTAATGCATTAAAGGCAATTCATCAAGTGGACCGGTTTCATCCATATTGTGAACTCTTCACATTCTGTCCGGAATTTGCCGCGGACATAAGGCGGATACCGATCAAGTGGATGAATTGCCTTTTCTACATTGAACAATGCTTAGCTTACACAGACAAAAATATGTATAAAGTATGAATGTTTTTTATATCGAGATCGCAAACTAGATTGAATAAATGTTATCATCGACCGCGCAACCAATGCCCGTTAAATAGACCTTTTTAACTTTTGTCGAATATGCATATATCTAACTTGTGTAATATTCACATTCATTTTTTGCGTTTATTGTTCAAAAAATCTTCACAAATTCATCGTGGTTTTCACAGTAATCCTTAATATAACGTGAAACGATACAGGAGATATCTTCAAATCGATAACAATTAGAAGCTTGTGACAAACAGATAAAAAGCAAAGGAAGATTGAATCAGGTAAACTACGATTAATCTTCAGTTCTAATGCGTACCCTCTAAAGTTAATAGAAGCCATTATGATAGGTTTCATAATTAAATTTTATTATAAATGGAAATACCTGAAGTGAGATAAAACAAAAGATGATCGAAATGTCATGGTAATACCTGGCTCAAAACTAAGTAGGAAAATTAAAATGGTCTTATTAAAATACAATACGCGTACTATTCTATAAAAGACCCTTAAACTAGGCACTAAATGTACAAAATAAAAGGAGAAAATTGCCTCGTTAGACCCACAAGGACTGCATAAAATTCCATGCAGCAGAGGTAACCTCATGTATACGAGTGAAACAATGTGCCCAATTAAGATAATAAGAGCATTTTAATAGATCAGATCTTGCACGTCATACAGTAGAGACAGGACACGCAATAAATATGGACGGTTTCAGATGCATATCAATTTGTGGTTGTGGTAGATCGACAAGATTGATTAAATAATCCTTCGAAATTAAATGGACAAATGACATAATGAATGAAACAACCGCAGAAAGATCACTAGGTCCGATTAGGAATACAGCATTAAATAATAGTAGGAAGCAAAGGTTGTAAAAATCAGAATCAGAGGCTCGTTCAAGTAAACGCATAAGAACTTCGAAAGGCGTGAGATGAGTTATTACATATATCTTAATTAATTTAATCCTTTATTACTAGTTATCTCATTGTATCTATTAATTTAGGGTCTTTATGTGGTGTAGCACATTTTAATACAACTTGACGCTTTTTAAAAGAAGATAACTGTTCTCTGCAATACTACCATAATTATTTTTTCTGGTAGGTGACTATTGAATTTCATTTTTGACCCCTTTTTATTTTAATTTTCTAAACTACTGAAAATTTTTATCTATCTTTTTTAATATCTCTTAATTATTTACCATGAAAAGTTTTCTACCGTGTATTCATATTATCTTGCCCTATTCCTTAACCGGTTGCCACTCGTAAATGCTTCATTTAGTAAAGTAAGTGTGGAGATATACCAATTTATTTAATAATTGTCAAACTGTTTGTGGGATGTGCTTTCCATTTACAATGACTATCGAAATAGGAAGCTGAAATATTCTGAGTAAAACTGACGACAGTAACTGCAAACTTATTGTTAGACACAAAGAGGGTCAGTTAAGCAAACATGAGATAAAATTTAATTTCATAGCAAAACACAGAAAAAATTGAACTACGGGTGGTCACAAATATCGAAAAGTTTCCATCTTGAATGGGAACTAACTAACCAGAAATAAACAAAAATATATACATATATATACATTTATGCATATATTTATTTATTTATATATATTTATACAAGGGTATATATATATATATGACAATATGTATATTTGTATTTATATAAGTATATATAGGTATACTTGTAAATAGAGTATAGTATACATATATATATATATATATATATATATATGTAAATATCCATATATATATATATATATATATATATATATATATATTCGTGAATTGATCTATGCCGCTCAGTTAGACGTTGCAAATTATGATTACCATGGGAAATCCTAACGCGTCAGTACGCATGACTGGCGGTAGTTTATTTTATTTAATTCACCTGGCTAGAAAACGTGATTGGTATATATCCCATGTGTACAACTTTATGGCACATACTTGCTAGCAACAACTAAACACTAAGGGTTTGCTTTATAAGAAAAGCAGATAAAATACAGGCAAGCATTCATAAGAAGTAATTATACAGAATAAACATGCAAATAAATAGAATTAAGAACTGGCACACCAGAGAAAAAGAAAGAAAGAACCTTTGAGTGTAAAAGTAACTTCAAGTATCGCCGAGACAAGGAAACATTCTAGCGCTAGAAATCATAAGGAAGTTTGATATTAATGTACAATAAATCATTGTTTTTAACTTAAAGTTATTTTTATAGCAAGTGGTCAAATGTTCTTCTAACAATTTGTTCATCTAGAAATTTTCTCAGTTGTTATTCTTTACGGTGTTTTTATTTTAGTTTCCAATGTATATATTTGGCATCCTTTATAGAAAACATACATGCGTATAATGTTGCACATTGAGTGATAATATGCATCAATGCACATATGTTTAGAGATTTAAGTGGATGGTTGCTTCCGCTTTACTTCATTAATTATAAAGTGGACTTGGAACGCTAATATTAATTCTTTCAATGAGTATCTATTAAAACCAAGCAAACAATATACTTTAGTTAAGGCTTTGATCAACATTGACTTAAGTGTTTCTTTTTGACCCTATATAATCCTGTTTGATACTATGTACGCGAAGCCTAAGAATAATTCTTTTATGTCAGTTCTCGACACCAAATTATTTACAAAAGAGAACTATTAGCATATATCCAAAATAGGAAACAGCAGTTGTTTTCGCCTTGCTTAAAATATATAAAGATTTTATTTATGCGGCATAGGAAATCTAAAGAAGGCTTAGTTAGAAACTAACTTCGTGTTAAAAAAAACAAATTAAAGTGATCGTCAAGTACCAAGAGCAGACTTATGTAATCTTGGTCATTAACTACACTGAGGCTAGACGTATTACAAATTTTTGATTAGACAAATCAATGCCATTTGCATTGGACGTTGCGCAAATAGTTAATTGCCTGGAACAGATAAGTGTTTAAGTTTGTCAGATAATCGTTATCCTCCCATTAATTTTGTTCAAATTAGCTTTTTGGTTGTTTACTAAATGGCCACTGCGCAGCCATGTCGACAACGCTTGAGTTCAATTAATGGGCTTGTCAACTTAGGCCTTACATTTAAACACGCTCCATTTTAAAGAATTTATTGGTTAAATGATAGTACAATAATATTCCTTGTAATCTAATAAAAACTGACATTCTGTTAAACTGTACAAAATAGAGGTAGCATGCATACATGAATCCACTGTCAAGTTTAAATCATTTTGTTATTAAGAATGATAAGCATTTAACTTGCTGGAACAAATAATGGCCCAGTTGTGCGCTACTGGTTTAAAACAAAATGGCCATCCATGGAGATGATTACGTATTCTCCCATGCGAAAAACTATTCATGCAATAGAAATAACGTGCATTAGTTTATAATTTCCGTTCATGCTGCCTTTGGCTTATCCTTCTGGTCACAACTGAACTAATTTGTTACTAGGTTCGCAACGCCTAATACATACTAGCATATATATTAGTTCTCCGCAACAAACAGCATTTAACTGTTATATATTGAATTGAATGATGTCATGCTAACCGCGAAATGTGATAACTGATATCGATCAAGGCCAGTGTGTACGGATTTACTGGACTAACAGGTGTTCAGAAATTGTTGTAATTCTCAATTTCAGAGAATTATAGCATAAATTGATATCCATCATATTGGTACCATGTACCGACTCGGAAACCATAGTGTTAGTACCATGTACCTTTTCGGTACAATATTGTGGGTATCGGTTACTAGCACAATAGCCATAGTGTTAGTATCGTTTACAGATTCGGTATATATATTATATAATGTGAGTTAGCGTTGAAGTCGCATTGTCGTAGACTATATGATGTTAGCTTCACTATTGCAGGTTTACACATTCGTCTATGAGATTGTACCGTCCTATTATCCCACATTGTTGACCAAAATATATAGTGGTTAAAGGGCGTAATACTGGCTCCTACTGATGAGTCGCTAGTAAGCACGAAACGAATGTGCATGAGATTATACTGTCCGTTCATGCTGCCTTTGGTTTATCATCAGAGCATGACAGCATACTGACTAACACAGATTAAACTGTAATCCATATATATAGAAAGAGAAATTAGTGTGCAGCCTTCACCTCTAGTACACTCGCATTCATTTTACTTGACTGGAAACTTCGGCTGTTCAATTTCTATGCAGTCACGAATATTAACTTGTTGCATCTTTCACTACAAATTTGTAGGTAATACAATTAAACAAGCATTGGTTGCGCATGTGGTGCTAGCAATTCTTTAAATCAAGCTTGCGAGCTTGAAGAAAACACCAACTCCATTGTATTTAACCAGTCGTCGAACAAAATGACGAAACTACCGTACGCTTGACTGACGGTAGTTTTGCTTTGTTGATCGGCCAGCGGTTAAATACAATGGGATTGGCGTTTACTTCAATCTCGCAAACTTGATTTAAAGAACAATTAACACCAACTGCGCAATAAATGATTATCTAGATACAATAGGTTTGTACTTGCAGCTCGCAAACTTGATTTATAGAATAGTGTATCAGTTGTTTGAACGCAGTCAACTGGTACGAAACATCCACAATTCAAATGGTTTGCAATCCAAGTAGGTCTATGGTAATGTTTTATTTTTCATTTATCAATAAACTCTTTCTTTATTAACATATCCTCGAACGGTATTCAATCGAATTCATCATGCTCTGACATGAAAATGATATTGTTATTGTTAGTTATTGCTTGACGCATATATTCTGAACATGTTCTTGTCACCATTTTGTGATTCGTCCTCACGATAGCCAAGGAAAGTCTCCGTTAACACTGGGGATAGGGCGCTCCCCATTGCCACACCATAAACCTAATTTCGAATGTTTCCATGAACGATAAATTCTATATCTTCCGAAAATAACAAAACAAGTAAGCGTAGAGTATGACCTGGAACCGAGGATGGTAAAAAATATTTTGCCTACTGCCTAAATTATAATGTCAAAACTTTATTCTAATGGTAAAATTAAGAAAGAAATGATTATTATATTTGGTAAGATTTCTTTTTAGTTTTGAACACGAAGAAAGTACGTAGACAATGTTTTAAGCAATTAATTTTCCCTGAAGATTTGGTGCTTATATTGCTCATGTCCAAAATCCAGATTAATCGAAAAATTCTTTAAAAGGTGGCGAATGCAAGAACTGACGAATTAAAAGAAGATGCAACATTGCTGCCGACAATAATCGTGTGTACATTTGGTGTACTGAATGAGTTTATTAGTTTTGCAAGAATGTAACATCTGACATTTTTGCCGGCTTTTAAGAAAAAAACAAAAATATTGAATATAGAAAATGAATTAAAATCTTGAGTTTTGAGTGAGTTAAAACTGACAGGTAAGAATAAACATGTTCTTGGCTTATAGCAAATACAAATGGATCAGGCAGCAATAGAAGCACTATAAAGGTACCTAAATTATGCATAAAACATTCGACTTAGAACTAACCAGCAACAAATATAGAAGCTGGTTTAAGGCTGCTTTAGTTGATCCGGCCTCACGTCTAAAATGGTTTACAGCATGCATCGCAAAGCAAAATTCTGAGTGCGCTTAACGATATCAGAATAAATGCTGTCATCGAAATTCTATGCGACGATAAAGGCAAAAGCGTTGCAGTAATGGACAAATCAGGATACACGCGAAAAAATGGAGAACCTTTCAACTGATAATTCAAACGTTTTATGTCTGAAGATGAAATAGACCAAGTTTAGCAGAAGGTAATAACTTATAGCAAAATCGTAATTGTTGTCGGTTTAATTAAAAAGACTGTTCTAAAGTATGTTGGATAACTTGGGTCATTTACACCAAAAATGCACAGACTACCAAAATAGCAAAACGTTTCGTGCTTACTGGCGACGCATCAGTAGGAGCCGATTTTACGCCCTTTGCCCACTATATATTTGAGTGAGGAATGTGGGAAAATTAGATGGAAAAGTTTATTATACGAATATGCAAACATGCAGTAATGGAGCTTATTTTATATAAATTCTTCGATAATTTGATTTCCAAGCCAACTCACTATATATAATAAATAAACCGAGCATGTAAAATGCACCAATATAATTGTCTTGACCGATATAAGTTAGCGCATTTCGCTGTAAACATGGCCGACATGGTTATATATTATATATAGTGAGCTGGCTTTGAAGTCGCATTGTCGAAGACTTCATATGAAGTTAACCTCATTAATGCAGGTTTTCACGTTCGTATAGGAGATTGTACATACCGCACCAAAATATATATTAGGTAAAGGGTGTAACACTGCTTTCTTCTGTTTAGTTACCAGTAATCCAGAAAAAAATTGCATGAGATTATACGTTTCGTTCATTCTGTCTTTGATTTACCCTTCTGGTCATGCTTGAACTAATTTGTTACTACGTGCCCAGGTTCGAGCCCTGACCGCGGCAAATTCTGGACTGCACGTGATGAGTTTCCAATAAGGACGAAACCGGTCTACTGGATGAATTGCCTTTTCCACACTATACAATACCTAGT
Source organism: Eudiplozoon nipponicum (assembly GCA_029291075.1). Lineage (NCBI taxonomy): Eukaryota > Metazoa > Platyhelminthes > Monogenea > Mazocraeidea > Diplozoidae > Eudiplozoon > Eudiplozoon nipponicum. The sequence goes on along the minus strand of JAQBSW010014800.1, from coordinate 944 downwards.
GTATACTGAAAAATGTATGTACATAATGGGTCAGGTGTTTACATCAAGTTCGCAACCTTGATTAAAAGTAATTTTTTATCATTTGCGCAACAAAAAATACACAATTGCATTTATATTAGTTGTCCGTCACAAACTGTATTTAACTTTAATATATTTAATTGAATAATGTCATGATTAGAGCGAAATATGATAACTTATATCGAATTTATAGGTTTGCTGGAATAACGGGTGATGAGAAATAGTAATAATTCTCAATTTTGGTGAACTTGAGCGTACACTGAAATCAATTGACTTGGTACCATACACCGACTCGGCATAATGTACCGACTTTGCGACCATAGTGTCGTTACCCTTTATAGGCTCGATGTTTATTATTTTTCGTGAACTGGTTTTTGAAGTCGCATTGTCGAGTAATTTATATTTGGCTAAATCCACTACTGCTTGTATACACATTCCTAGCGGATATTTCTACCAGCGGAATAGTCAGAGCTGCTTTGATACGACATATTTTCCCACATTCCTCACAAAAAATATATATTGGGTATAGGATGCTGTACCGACACCTACAGATGAGTCGCCAGTAAACACGAAACGAATGTGCACATGAGACCATACGTTCCGCTCATGCTGGCTTTGTTTTATCCTTCTGGTCATATTTGAAGAAATCTGTTACTAGGTTCGCAACACCTATTACACAATTGCATATATATAGATTAATTCTCCGCCAGAAACAGTATCTAACACAAAGACCAATGTTATCAATGTAAAATTCTTCTCTTCATACACTGTCTAAATGTTCAGTTCGCATACAAGTACTGTAATATAAACTGCTAGGAAATTATTCGCTTGAGAATTCATTTGAGTTTGGTAATTGAACCGATCATAATTGAATTTTGCTATATTTTGTAGTGATGTCTTTGTTTTCAAATGTTCACAATGAAGAA
>JAQBSW010014799.1:0-10989 GCA_029291075.1 Eudiplozoon nipponicum | reverse complement strand
GTAGATATTTAACACAGCTCAAAATGAAAGCGTTTTCATGATTGTTTTAAAAAAATTGGATTTGATTTTGACTTTTTTCATGTTGCATGTCTTTCGTTTGACATTTGCTTCGCCTTAAACTAGCTGGGTAGTGCAAGTATGTATTAGTTGTTGCCAACCTAGTAACAAAGTAGTTCAGTTGTGATCAGAAGGATAAACCAAAGACAGCATGAACAGAAAGTATAACCTCATGCACTTTCGTTTCGTGCTTACTGGTCTATAACATGTTCATTACTTAAGGATAAATAGATTCTGTGGGCTTTCAGCGTATACTGCAATGTGGTTTATTTAATATTCCCTCTAATGTGGACGACAATTAACGAATTTTTTATCATCAATCCTTGAATTCTAGAAAGTTCTGTCCATGAAGATTCGAAATACGATTATGTAAAATGTGACATAACCCGACTAAATGTATGGATTCCTTAGTATCATTTCGTTTACAACAATTTTATTGACACACGTATACAACACCAAAAGTCGAGAAGTAAATTTCAAGAAACATTCAATTCAAACTAGGCGAACACTTAGGGCATGTGATTTCATCAGTGCATTTTCATTATCAAAAGGTAATCGAATTTAAATTTGATAAATATCAAAAGTAAAGATTATAGGTTCCGCAAATGCTGATTTGTTTATCATTTTGGTCATATTTGATCTAATATATCACTAGGTACACAACACCTAACACACAATTGCATATATATTATTTATCTTTCACAAACACTATCTAACGTTTAAATATTAAATCGAATGAAGCCACGAGTTTAATCACTTGGAGGATATAAATTTGCTTGTTTTAAATTGTCGTTGTATAATTAACGTGATGATGCGTCTCTGTCGATGGAAGTTTGCGCTTTTTCAGTTTTGTCAGACTTTAGAATTTAATGGGTTTTTTGCTGGAATCAAACATTGCTTGATGGGTCGGACAAGTTTTTAATAGTAAAAGCCGTTTGTTTTTGGCTTTTCTAAGAATAAGACTACTCCTTCATTTAGTTCGGAGTAAAATCTGTAACGACACAAATCAATCGCCGACATAATGTGTAAATTAAATTCAAATTTATTTACGTTGCACCAATGAGAAAAAAGCAAATTGCCGTTTAACCACGTTTAACCACGTTTAACCAATAGTATGCAAGTACACATATTGCATGCTATTTAAGCACAGTAATTTACCATGCAAGTCAGTTGTGGCGTTTTGTTTAATGTATATTTATACATTTTCATCTTGCTTTTAAATTTATGCTTGTAAGATCCCGTAATATTGTTAAAATGTTAGGTCCAATTTCAGATGTTTATGTTCCTGTTTGGGATGGAGATAGTGAACTATTCTTTATGCGCGTAGACTCCGCTTTCCCTCCCTTTCCAGATTATGACAGTCATCAAAAACTGTCAAAGGTTTTTGCTAAACTACCTTTTGAATTGCAGCGACGAATTTATCCTAAGCTTGAGGCCATTAGGAAGCTACCTAATTCCATTTTGGGCCTACAGAATGAAGTAGAATCCTTGCTGGGTCCCGCACAAACTGAGCAAATAACAAATAAATACGCACATTTAGGCATGCCACACCTTGGCCCCATCGAGGTTTTAAGGGAATTTCGGAAGGGTTGGTATAAAACCAATATTTCTGACCATGAGGCTAAGATTGTTTTATTAACAATCTTCACCAATTATTAAAATTATTCGCCAGAAAGCTTTCCAACACTCTCTCTATAGATGACTTATCTGAGAGATGTGAGTTAGAATATAGTGTTTTGGACTCTAATGTGAATCCGCCATTCTTTTGTACACCCGCGCAAGATGTTAGGCTCTCCTCTTTAGAGAGGAAAGTAGCGAACATGGCAAACGTTCTACAAGGATTGGCCATAACGAAATCCGAGCTAAATCAATTGAATTCCCAACCCAAATTCATACCTAAAATTAATTATAATGGTGGGCGGCGATCGAGATCCTCGCAATCCTTTAACAGATATGCCTCAAGGAACTGATGATATAATCACCAGAAGTTTTTTCCTTCATGCCAAGTCTGTCTTTGTGGTTCCGCAAAATTTCGAAATGAGTGTCAATTTCAACAGTTGACAGAAAGGACAACAGAACACAGGCGCAGTGGTGCATCAGGATCGGAAACGTCTGGCGCAGAAAGTAGAAAACCGTACTTTCTGCACATCAACGGCATCAACGGCGCCACAGGGAAGAAATCAATTACAATCCGACATTCCTGTCGACTCTTTTCGTTCACGCCGAATTTTCCACATAGAGAGCCAAACGGACAACGCCGGTCGCAATCACCAGCCTACTTGTTTGCATGACCCGGCCAAACAGCCCAACGAACTTCTGCACCTTCTTGATTTCAGAACTGGCGAAGAGTTCATCGTAGACACAGGTGCGGCAGTCTCAGTTCTCAAGGGTGATTCAATGGCCGAGATGTCGCTAGGCGTTCTTCTCGCAACAGCTACAGGCGAGCCCATACATACTCATGGCTGCCGGTACCGCACACTCAACATAGGTCTACGGCGTGAATTTTCCCACAACTTCATCATTGCCAAGGTCTCACATCAATATAATAGGCCTTGATTTCCTTTTGAAATTTCGGCTTATTGTTGATCTTGCCAATCAAAAGATCATCGATCCCTCCACTGGACTTGAGCAAAGATTTTGGACACTTGCCTCCGAGCGTTTGGAGTGACAGGTCAACCAGCCAACCCCAGTGTATCATTCAGCAGAGATATCAGCAGCTCTTCGAAAATACAAATCGCTTTTCGATCTTAACAAGTCAGAGCAACGAGTCTCCAACACGATGCATCATATCGTCACAGAAGGACAACCTATTGCACTCAAGAAGCGACCACTGGCTCCTGCTAAGCTGAAAGCTGCCCAAGAAGAATTCTCAAGGCTTTTGGAAGAGGGAATCATCAGACCATCGAAAAGTTCATGGGCGTCACCACTGCACTTAGTCTCAAAATCAAACGGATCGTACAGAGCCTGTGGAGACTACCGTAAGCTAAATTCAGTGACAAAATCTGATGCATATCCTATTCCAAATATCAACACATTACTTGAAAAACTCAACGGCAGCAATTTCTTCTCAGTGATTGACCTCAGACAAGCGTACCATCACATACCGGTAGCACCAGAGGATATCGAGAAAACTGCAGTCATCACTCCATTTGGCCTTTTTGAATATCTTTACATGCCTTTTGGACTCAAGTGTGCTACTCAGACATTTCAAAGATTCATAGACAACATACTTCGCGACGACTCTGCTTATTGTATGTCATATCTAGATGACATTATGGTATTCAGTCCAGATCTAGAATCTCATGCGAAACATCTACGAAATGTCCTCTCACGCTTATCCAACCACGGACTCAAGATCAACTGTGACAAGACGCAGATTGCAACTTCATCCGTCGACTTCTTAGGGCATCGTATCACGGCCCAAGGTATTCAACCGTTGCCGTCAAAGACGAATTCAATCAAGAATATCAAGTCACCAAGGACTTTGAGCGATTTGCAGAAAATCCTGGGAGTACTAAACTATTATCGCAAGTTCCTTCCAGGACTTTCAAAACAACTTTATCCTTTGTGCAGGCACCTGCGGAACCGAAAAGGACTTAGCAAGAATTCCATCATTGCTTGGTCATCCGAAGACGAGGAATTACTTCGACTTGCCATCAACTCGTTAGCAAATGCCACAATGCTAACGCATCCAGATTTCGAAAAGCCATTTCTACTCACGACAGATGCTTCTGAATTCGCTATTGGAGCCACTTTGGAACAAGAGATCGACGGAGTTCGGAAGCCTATCAGTTTCTACTCGCGTACTCTCCAACCAGTAGAAACGAGGTACGACACTTTCGGCCGAGAACTTCTCGCCATCCACGACGCAGTGCGCCATTTTATCAGCATCATTGGCAGTAGCAGATTTGTTGTTTTCACAGATCATGCACCACTAGTTAGCGCACTTCGAAACGCAACTTCATCTATCGCCAAGTACCCTGCCAGAGTGGAAAGACAGCTTTCTCGTCTAAGCGAATGGCAATTTGACGTCTTTCACGTCAAGGGCAAACAGAACTTCATTGCAGATGCCCTGTCCAGGCCAGACGTCTCTCTACAACCACCTTCGCCGTCACCATTCACTGTCAACTCCGTGGCACTCAGTGAACCTGCACTAACGCCAACTCTCCTGCGAACTGAACAACGCGGTGACATTCACATTCAAAGATCAATAGCCCGTCACCCAACCAAGTTCATATGCCGTCTGTGGGAAGGCTTACCAATTGTTTACTTCACGGGTACGCAGCCCAACAAGCCAGTTCTGCCGACCAGCCTTCAGAGAAAGGTTTTCGATTCAATTCACTCAATTTCTCACCCAGGAAGCCAAGCGACTGTCCGACTTCTTACAGATCGTTTCTGGGGTCACAGACTTAGGCAGAATGTTAAACGATGGGTCTCAGAGTGTGCAATTTGTCAGAAAAACAAGATCACACGACACACTCGTTCTAAGTTGCAACATTTTCGGTCTACTTCTCGCCTAGCCATCGTCCACATCGACATAGTTCATCTGACAAAGGTTCAAGGTTTCAGCTACCTTCTAACTATGATCGATAGATTTACACGGTGGCCTGCGGCATTACCTCTTGGCACCATTTCTGCAGACGAAGTAACCAACGGTTTTATCTCTGCATGGATATCCAATTATGGTGTTCCCAATGAGGTCATCACGGGCAGAGGCACTTGCTTCTCATCTGATCGTTTCAAAACCACCTTGCGGTACATGGGATGCATCTTACGCCAGACGACTGCCTACCATCCCCAAGCTAATGGCATGGTAGAGAGAATGCATAGGGAACTCAAAGCAGCTTTAGCATCCTCGTCCATTAATGGCAACTGGGTCGATGCACTACCTTTAGTTCTGCTGGCCATGCGTTCTCGTACTCGAGAATCCATTAAAACGTCTGCGTCACAACTCTTGTATGGCATGGATCTACGCCTGCCTAGTCAGCTCCCACGTCTACTACCGGCACAAGATGACCCACAAGACGAAGCTACCCGCCTTCGACTTCATTTCGGTAACATGTCCGAACAGCAGCCGAGACACACGCCTCGTCCAGTCTTCGTTCACCCACAGCTCCACAGCTGCAAGAGAGTACTCGTTCGCAACAATAATGCTGTTGCACCACTACAACCCAAGTATCGCGGTCCTTACCCGATTTTACTAAGACAGCCAAAATACTTCATCATTATGCAAGGCGCTACACCGACATCAGTAAGCATAGACAGGTTAAAACCGTTTATCGAACCACCTGATCCTGAGAGCGTTCAACCTTCTACACACGTCTCAGGCTCCGTCTGCCCACAATCTCAACCTGCTTTGTATAACGCGTAATTAATTTTTTTAAACATTAACATTAACTATAAAATTTTTTTAACCTTTCGTTATTTTTAGTATTTGTCTCACGTGGCATAACCAGCTGTTCTTAGCTAACAATTGTGTAGCATTTTTGAACAGTTCTTTGGTATTATGCCATCTCTGAGGCAATGTTCGTGTACATATTTTTATGCAATTACCTTTGATTTTAATGTATATATATTTTACATTATAATGTATTTCTCACACATGACATTACACTGCCTATTTTGGTATGACCAGCTACTTAGAGCTAACGCTTTCGTGTAGCAACACTAAGTAGTGATCAGCTTCATATCATGGTACAGGCCACTTTCAATGCATATCTCAACTTTATCTATTTCACAAAGACCACTCTACAAATGTCATGACCACAACGTCGAGCACTCTAGCTCCAACCTGCTTAGGTTTTCAACTTAAACCTGGCAAATTCAGAGGCGATTTACCTCGAAATCTTCACGCTGCGGCTCCAAAAACTTACACTGCTCTATTTTGCCTCACGTGCTATGACCGTCCACTAGAGCTAACAATTTGTGTAGCAATTCCTAGTGGTTACCTGGCATCATATCATTGTTGAAGCAACCAACAAGCATATTTAAGCCCAGCACTTATGGTTCATCATATTTTTGCTTAACTTGGTTCGAACTCTGTCATGCATTTCTTATCTAGCCTCGCAGAGAGGAATATTTTTTTCTTTTTTTTCAGAGAGGAAAGTGTTGTAACGACACAAATCAATCGCCGACATATTGCGTAAATTAAATTCAAATTTATTTACGCTGCACCAATGAGAAAAAAGCAAATTGCCGTTTAACCACGTTTAACCACGTTTAACCAATAGTATGCAAGTACACATATTGCATGCTATTTAAGCACGGTAATTTACCATGCAAGTCAGTTGTGGCATTTGCCTTCTACCTGCTTCACGCGTGTGCGTTCTGTCGGCTGTCAATACGTGTGCGCTCTGTCGGCTGTCAATACCTACGCTGGTGATTTGATAGTTTCACCAACAACTAACTACATCCGTGACTCATCTTGTTGCGGGATACCGGAGAGACGAGCCAATTGAGTGCAGGACCTGCAGGACACCATCCACAACGCGATTACAGCTCAACCACGGGAGAGACAACTCAACCAGAGTCCACCCAAGGCTCTAGGACATCTTCAACTCTGAAGACTTCAAGAGAACGCATTACCAGGCCCTCTTAAGGGCCCCCATATCAGTAACTAATCTCTATTCAGAGCACCTTAACCGAGTTTGTAACGTCGTACGGCATTTACTTGAAGCCGGGGCATTTACAAATCTGTGTTCAATTTGTTAGATTAAGTAAGTTGTTATGATTATAATAAGATGATTTTTTAGAATTATTGCTTGGAATTAGTCCATTGTTATGTACAATTGACTCTGTTAGCATTGAAAACTACCAAAATTTGAGGCATGTATAATCAATGTGATAATTCATTGTGGCATTTGCATATTTCAGAATTTCGCTACGTTTGAATTTATTATTTGTGAGAGAAAGACAATATTAACGAATAAGAAGCAGTAGTAATGCTAGACAGATTTACTGTCTGGATAAATCGGCGTATAATAGTTCACATACTTGGCTGACTTTGAGACAGACTGTTCGATTAAATTCATGTAAAATTTAAGTTGCATTTAAACACCCACCATTTAATTACCTTCTTTTTAACTTTTGTATTTGTATCATTTTTTCACTTGTAAGTGATCAAACAAAGATTTGATTTCGTTACATACTGGATAGCTAATGTGTTAATGCAAATTTGTACTTTATTTTGATCACCCATGATATAAGCGGTAAAAATGGTAACTTGATTTTAATATTTCAACTTTGTAATATGTCAAAATTGTGCGTGTGTGTCTTTGTTTATGTGTTTGTGTGTTTGTGTACTTTTAATAAGTGATTTCTCTATTGCTTGTTGATATAGATTTTCGGAGAAAGAAAGACTGCGGTAGACATATGTGAATGTATTGCGTTAATTTTGACTTACACTCTAACATTTAAATTATTTTATTACTGGTTGTTAAATTGTCTAACGAATTTTCAGGTGAGGAAAAGTAGTCTCTTTCTCTGTTGGACATTTGGGTTTTATGTACTATTTTAACAATTTTATAAGTAGAATCGGGCATTGCAGTAATTGTTTTGCTGTATAAAGCACGAGGTCGTCAATTGCTAGGCCAAACGTTTGTATTCGGAGTTTTACTTCTCTTAGGTAGTCTGCTAACTAAGGCCGATGAGCAGTGTCTGACCAGATGTCAGTGGCCAAAGATTCCTACCGCAGCCGAAAATAATGGTTTATATGGCAGTGAAAAATTAGCTACATTTGTCTTTTGTATGCCTGTGCATGACTCATCGACTCCACAAAATAAAATTACACGTTGAGAAGTAGACGTCTTGTCAAATTGGCAAGTGATCTATTCTTGACGAATATTAATGTATACAAATAATTGTAATGCATCCTGCCAGAAGATAGAAGATAATATTTATTAATAATAATCTTAAAGTTAAATGTAAATGCAAGAATGTAAATTAAATCTTGTTTGTTTGTGTAGCATGCGAAAGAGTGCCTCAGTGATTGGACTTGTAGAATTCGAAGTGGACATGCCTTTGTTCGAGCCCTAATCGTGGAAAATACAGGAAAGTATTTGAAGAGTTCTAAAATGGTTGCAACTGGTCTATTAAATGAATTCCATATTCTACAATACACAGTGTTTAGATTAATGTGAAATATGTATATATATATATATATATATATATATATATATATATATATATATATATATATACTTTATGATGTCCATTCCTTTTTAATTTACCACAGTATTCTTATAATTAGGAAAACACAAATAACAAAGTGGATAAAGGCCATTTATTTCGTGAATACTAATCATCTCTTATACAATCATACATACATTTCATTTGATTATGCTTGTGGTAACAAATCTGACTCGTTTTTACTGCTGTTTCTTGTTTTGACTAGTTGGTGAGTGTGTATGCGTTTGTGTTTGTGTGTATGCGTGTTTGCATGTAAAGGTCATTCTCGCAGTATTGCGAAGTGATGTCTGATATCTTGTCATTATTGTTTTGATAGCTTGAGAATTAACCATTTGTGCGCATTGTTCACTGTTACATATACAAGTGCTATTTTTCCCAGTATAGTTGATCGTTTCACATCGTTGCGCTTACAGGAAGGCCATGAAAGATATAATAAATGACCAATCTAAATTTAAGCATGACATCAAACAGAAAGATGATTCAACGAACATCGAATCAAGAATTAATGCAATTTTGAAAAAGATGGAAAAACATGTTCTAACATCGATGGCTGACTCCGAGATTAGATCAAAACTCACAGAAGACATCCGAAAAGCAAAACCGGTCGGAACAAACACCGCAAGATTGTACGACAAACCAAAAACTCATAAAGCCATGACAGCCTCAGGAGCTCCTTCGATGCGGCCCATTATGTCAATGATCAACGCTCCACAACATAAACCAGCCAAATTTCTCTGCAAACTACTTGAACCAATACGGAGCATCATAAACGCTAACACTATCAAAGACTCCTTCGAACTAGCAAATGAATTGAAGGGGAAGAACATCCTACAGAATAAAATGGTCTCGCTTGACGTCGCATCCTTATTTACAAACATACCACTGGATAAGACAACGGAGATATTGTGTGACCTCATCAAAAATGAGTTTTTTGACTTCCCTATAGACACCAATGACATCAAAGACCTCATATTAGCATGTACAAAAAACGTGCAATTTACATTCGAAGGAATATACTACCGTCAGATCAATGATGTAGCTATGGGAAGTTGAATCGCACCCCTCCTGGCAGATGTATACATGTATCACCTGGAAAAAACGAGCCTAAAAGGTATAATTGACCAGTGCGCACTCTACAAAAGGTATGTAGATGATATCTTGTTGTTCATCTCAGAAGCAGCAGACCCTTCCGAAATCCTCAAACAAGCAAATGGAGTCGATCCAGACATCAAATTCACTCTCGAGGTAGAGAAAGACGACAGTTTTCCCTTCCTTGACATCAAACTCACTCGAGAAGCAAACGGAGATTTGACACTGGCCATACATAGAAAATCCACTTTCACCGGACAATACATTCACTACAACAGTAGTGTGCCAAAATCCCACAAAAGAAACTTAGTAAACAACCTAGCAAACAGAATCAGGAAGATCTGCTCTGAACACAAGATTGAGGAAGAACTGGGCTACCTCAGGAAAATTTTGCTAATGAACAACTACCCAGAGCGTTTCATTGATGTCAACATCAGACCACGGCAGATTCGTACTAGAGAGGATACCGGCAAGCAGGTTTTCCTAAACTTACCATTTAGAGGCGACGTACCAGCCTCAATAATTGCACGGCGGCTGAATAGAATAACTAAGGACAACTTTCCCAGTGTTAAAGTTAATATGACATTTAGTACACAGAGAATCATGAGGTTGGATGCCAAAGATCAATTGCCAATTCTCTCCAAATCATTCATAGTCTACAAATTCTCATGTATGTGCGGTAGCACATATATCGGACGAACGAAGAAGCAATTGATAAGCAGAATCCATCAACATTTGCCACAGAAATTGATTAACAAAGGCTTGCCACCGTCAGGAAAATCAGCTATTTCCGACCATATATTGGCAACGGGGCACCCTGTCAATTCGACCAATTTCACAATTCTACATAAAGCAAAATCAGCAAAATTATTATTTATCTACGAAGCACTTTACATAAAACAACAAGCACCTGACCTTAATATTCAAAAGATTCATCAACATGATATCCTTATCGACTGGCCAAGAATAACAAAATTCAACAACAATCTACTAATATCCAGCCAAGAACAAACAGGCCCTCGACTAGAATCAACAAACGTACAATCGGATTGGCAACAAACTGAAGTGGAAATAACAGAGGCGCATACGATGACAGAAGTCTCCAAACAATGTAAGCGTTTAACACTGCAATCAACACTGGCGTTGTTACCACGTGAAAACTTTGCGCAACGAGGTGAAACGATCAACTATACTGGGAAAAATAGCACTTGTATATGTAACAGTGAACAATGCGCACAAATGGTTAATTCTCAAGCTATCAAAACAATAATGACAAGATATCAGACATCACTTCGCAATACTGCGAGAATGACCTTTACATGCAAACACGCATACACACAAACACAAACGCATACACACTCACCAACTAGTCAAAACAAGAAACAGCAGTAAAAACGAGTCAGATTTGTTACCACTAGCATAATCAAATGAAAACCCAAAATGTATAAATATGTATGATTGTATAAGAGATGATTAGTATTCACGAAATAAATGGCCTTTATCCACTTTGTTATTTGTGTTCTCCTAATTATAAGAATATATATAACGTTGAATCAATCCATTCTTTCTGTCTAGAATTTCCCGATCTACGTGCAGCTACGGTAATACGCCCATCATATCATCAAAAACAGCATAAAATAGAGGACTCTATTCAAT
>JAQBSW010014798.1:0-10992 GCA_029291075.1 Eudiplozoon nipponicum | reverse complement strand
CTACTTGTGTCCTCAAATTTAATATCGGTCTCCCTGACTATATGGTATAACAATTAAATCGACACTTAATGTTAGGTAAACGGAATGCGAACGTAGGAAAGCGGTATCTCCCAAACAAATAATCTGGAAAGAAATATACGTGAACAACAGAAGAAGTCAAATATACCTGTTCCTTCACTATTATATAATATTAGAGCAAAGGCAATTGATGGAGTAATGTATTTGATGATGATTTAATCGTTTACTAGAAAAATTGTTAAAATGCAGCAGACCAAAATTACAATACCAGTCAAGGAGCGAGATACTCAAAAACTTAAAATAGCGCACAATTTAAAATAAAGTATTTAAACAAATAATTTTCTGGAAAATAAAAAGAAAAAATTCTTTTTAAATAAAATTCGTTACAATCAGCTATGGTGGTTTAAATTTATCAGTCAATGTTATTTTACATAAGGGAGAGGATTTAACATCCTCCACACGAGTTTGAATCTATATGTGAAGGAAGATAATTCCTCCGCCAAAATTAAAGTGATTTTATGTAAATGCCGTAGAACGTTACAAACTCGGTTAAGGTGCTATGGATATAGAGTTATTGTTATGATAGGGGGCCCTTAACAGGGCTGGTCGTGCGTTCTCCGGCAAATGCCGAGAATGTTTCTTCAGTGTGAAGATGTCCTAGAGCCTTGGGTTGACTCTGGCTGTGGTTCCTTCTGTTGTTGCGTTGTAATCTTGATGTGGAAAACTTCGTTGAAGTTCTGCATTAATTGGCTCGTCTCGCTGGTTGTACCGCAACAAGATGAGTCACGGATGTTGCCAATTGTTGTTGAAACAAATCCAATAATTAGCGTAGGCAATGACAGCCGACAGCACGCACGCGTAACGCAAAGCAGACAGGCAAATGCGACAACTGACTTGCATGGTAAATTGCCGTGCTTAAATAGCCATGCCATAGTAATATATGTCTACTTGCACACTATTGGTTAACGGAAAGTTTCGCTTTCTCCAATTGGTGCAACGTAAATGAAATTGAATTTAATTTACGCAATATGTCGGCAATTAATTTGTGTCGTTACAACACTTTCCTCTCTGAAAAAAAGGAAAAAATTCCTTTTTGCGGGGCTCGATAAGAAATGCATGACAGAATCGAACCAAGTCAACAATGATATGATGCCAGGTAACCACTAGGAATTGCTACACAAATTGTTAGCTCTAGTGGTCGGTCATACCACGTGAGGAAAAATAGAGCAGTGTAAGTTTTGGGAGCCGCAGCGTGAAGATTTCGAGGTAAATCGCCTCTGAATTTGCAAGGTTTAAGTTAAAACCTAAGCAGGTTGGATCGTCGTCAATGCGTTTGTATACGACCAAAGGAGCTAGAGTGAGTGCTCGACGTTGTGGTCATGACATTTGTAGAGTGGTCTTTGTGCAATTGATGAAGTTGAGATATGCATTGAAAGTGGCCTGTACCATGATATGAAGCTGATCACTACTTAGTAGCTGGTCATACCAAAATAGGCAGTGTGATGTCATGTGTGAGAAATACATTATAATGTAAAAATATATACATTAAAATCAAAGGTAACTGCATAAAAATATGTGCACGAACATTGCCTCAGAGATGGCATAATACCAAAGAACTGTTAAAAAATGCTACACAATTGTTAGCTAAGAACAGCTGGTTATGCCACGTGAGACAAATACGAAAAATAACGTAAGGTTAAAAAATTTTGATAGATAATGTTAATGTTTAAAAAAATCAATTACGTGTTATACAAAGCAGGACATTGAGATTGTGGGCAGACGGAGCCTGAGACGTGTGCAGAAGGTTGAACGCTCTCAGGATCAGGCGGTTCGATAAACGATTTCAACCTGTCTATGCTTACTGATGTCGGTGTAGCGCCTTGCATAATAATGAAGTATTTTGGTTGTCTGAGCAAAATCGGGTAAGGACCGCGATACTTTGGTTGTAGTGGTGCAACAGCATTGTCGTTGCGAACGTGTACTCTCTTGCAGCTGTGGAGCTGTGGGTGAACGAAGACTGGACGAGGCGTATGTCTCGGCTGCTGTTCTGACATGTTACCGAAATGAAGTCGATGGCGGGTAGCTTCGTCTTGTGGGTCATCTTGTGCCGGTAGTAGACGTGGGAGCTGACTAGGCAGGCGTAGATCCATGCCATACAAGGGTTGTGACGCAGACGTTTTAATGGATTCTCGAGTACGAGAACGCATGGCCAGCAGAACTAAAGGTAGTGCATCGACCCAGTTGCCATTAATGGACGAAGATGCTAAAGCAGCTTTGAGTTCCCTATGCATTCTCTCTACCATGCCATTAGCTTGGGGATGGTAGGCAGTCTTCTGGCGTAAGATGCATCCCATGTACCGCAAGGTGGTTTTGAAACGATCAGATGAGAAGCAAGTGCCTCTGTCCGTGATGACCTCATTGGGAACACCATAATTGGATATCCATGCAGAGATAAAACCGTTGGTTACTTCGTCTGCAGAAATGGTGCCAAGAGGTAATGCCGCAGGCCACCGTGTAAATCTATAGATCATAGTTAGAAGGTAGCTGAAACCTTGAACCTTTGTCAGATGAACTATGTCGATGTGGACGATGGCTAGGCGAGAAGTAGACCGAAAATGTTGCAACTTAGAACGAGTGTGTCGTGTGATCTTGTTTTTCTGACAAATGGCACACTCGGAGACCCATCGTTTAACGTTCTGCCTAAGTCTGTGACCCCAGAAACGATCTGTGAGAAGTCGGACAGTCGCTTGGCTTCCTGGGTGAGAAATTGAGTGAATTGAATCGAAAACTTTTCTCTGAAGGCTGCTCGGCAGAACTGGCTTGTTGGGCTGCGTACCCGTGAAGTAAACAATTGGTAAGCCTTCCCACAGACGGCATATGAACTTGGTTGGGTGACGGGCTATTGATCTTTGAATGTGAATGTCACCGCGTTGTTCTGTTCGCAGGAGAGTTGGCGTTAGTGCAGGTTCACTGAGTGCCACGGAGTTGACAGTGAATGGTGACGGCGAAGGTGGTTGTAGAGAGACGTCTGGCCTGGACAGGGCATCTGCAATGAAGTTCTGTTTGCCCTTGACGTGAAAGACGTCAAATTGCCATTCGCTTAGACGAGAATGCTGTCTTTCCACTCTGGCAGGGTACTTGGCGATAGATGAAGTTGCGTTTCGAAGTGCGCTAACTAGTGGTGCATGATCTGTGAAAACAACAAATCTGCTACTGCCAATGATGCTGATAAAATGGCGCACTGCGTCGTGGATGGCGAGAAGTTCTTGACCGAAAGTGTCGTACCTCGTTTCTACTGGTTGGAGAGTACGCGAGTAGAAACTGATAGGTTTCCGAACTCCGTCGATCTCTTGTTCCAACGTGGCTCCAATAGCGAATTCAGAAGCATCTGTCGTGAGTAGAAATGGCTTTTCAAAATCTGGATGCGTTAGCATTGTGGCATTTGCTAACGAGTTGATGGCAAGTCGAAGTAATTCCTCGTCTTCGGATGACCAAGCAATGATGGAATTCTCGCTAAGTCCTTTTCAGTTCCGCAGGTGCCTGCACAAAGGATAAAGTTGTTTTGAAAGTCCTGGAAGGAACTTGCGATAATAGTTTAGTACTCCCAGGATTTTCTGCAAATCGCTCAAAGTCCTTGGTGACTTGATATTCTTGATTGAATTCGTCTTTGACGGCAACGGTTGAATACCTTGGGCCGTGATACGATGCCCTAAGAAGTCGACGGATGAAGTTGCAATCTGCGTCTTGTCACAGTTGATCTTGAGTCCGTGGTTGGATAAGCGTGAGAGGACATTTCGAAGATGCTTCCCATGAGATTCTAAATCTTAACTGAATACCATAATGTCATCGAGATATGACATACAATAAGCAGAGTCGTCGCGAAGTATGTTGTCCATGAATCTTTGAAATATCCGTGTAGCACACTTAAGTCCAAAAGGCATGTAAAGATATTCGAAAAGACCAAATGGAGTGATGAATGCAGTTTTCTCGATATCCTCTGGTGCTACCGGGATGTGATGGTAGGCTTGTCTGAGGTCAATCACTGAGAAGAAATTGCTGCCGTTAAGTTTTTCAAGTAAAGTGTTAATATTTGGAATAGGATATGCATCAGATTTTGTCACTGAATTTAGCTTACGGTAGTCTCCGCAGGCTCTGTACGATCCGTTTGATTTAGAGACTAAGTGCAGTGGTGACGTCCATGAACTTTTCGATGGTCTGATGATTCCCTCTTCCAAAAGCCTTGAGAATTCTTCTTGGGCAGCTTTAAGCTTAGCAGAGGCCAGTGCTCGCTTTCTGAATGCAATAGGTTGTCCTTCTGTGAAGATATGGTGTATCTTGTTGGAGACTCGTAGCTCTGACTTGTTAAGATCGAAAAGCGATTGGTTGCTTATGTGGATTGATATAGACATTATGTATATTTATATATACATATGTATATATATATATATATATATATATATATATATGAGGTGTAGACGATGTGGATATATATATATATATATAGATATAGATATAGATATATATATATATGCATAAATATATGACTATATATAAACTTTGATATATAAATATTAACAAAAAACTTCTTGACTGATATAATTTATCCGTTGAGGGACTCACAGTGTTGCTTATATGGTATTCATATTGTATATGGGTAAACACGTGTATATATAATATGGATATATAGATATTTATAATAGATGTGGGAAGAACCTACATTGTTGCTATTATACTTATCTATACATGCGTAGATACAACGTGTGGACGTATATATAAATGGATGTTTTTATAAGATGTGGTTATATATAATTATAAATAAGTATATTATACATATTACGCAGAGACATATATATATATACATATATATATATATATGAAGGATTCTAAATATTCATTTAAGATGTGGGGTGAACTCACATGGTTGCTTAAATGCTTATTTAGATATTCACAAGATATATGTAGGAGATTATTATCAAAAGCGTTTTGATTGATATAATTTATCCGTTGAGGGACTCACAGTGTTGCTTATATGATATTCATATATATGGTGTATACACGTATATATGATGGATATATAGATATATATTAAAGATGTAGGAAGAACCCACATGGATGCTTACATGCTTATCTATATATACATAATATTTAGCGTGTTAAATTATATATAAATGGATGTTTTTATAAGAAGTGAGTTAGTATATATATATATATATATAATTATAATTAAGTAAATAAAATTTAAATATATATATATATATATAAAATAATACTAATTTATTATATACATATATACATGATTTCGACACAGATATTTTGATGAAGAAACTAATTTATACAGGATATGAGTATTATTGTGTATTTGGTTGAGAGGCGATTTAGTTAGTGTAGACTCCGTATTCGGTCAAAACGATAATAATACTATACATTCTTTCAACAGTTTTATTAACCTCTCTCTCGGTCTATAACCGATTGCAAGCTGGATGGGATTAGGTAAACTGGGGGCATGTGAGGATTACTGCAGGATTGAAATCAAAATTTTGTTGATTTTTCTATGCGTCCGGAACAGAAATTAAATATAAACATCATGGATTGGCGTGTATGTTAATCCATTAGGTGTGCATATAGTTATTCAATAAAATGTCACTTTAGTAAAATACACATGTTTATAGGTGGTTGTGTGCGCGGAGGGGGACAAGGCTAAAGTTTTTTGTGTACATTTGAGTATTGCAGACTAGGTATGAAGACCGAATATTAGGAAGACAATTAAAAATACATTTGGATTTAAAATAAATATAAATATATCTGTCTTGAATGAGAATACCACATTTGCCACAAGTTGTGTTTTACTCCTGTGCGTATTGTGTCGACCCTGAAGATGAACCTGGAAATTCGGGTTCCAAAATTTGGAAAAAGAACAATGGAAAATCTTGCTCCAACGTCCTTTTTAGACAATCAGCTAATTGATGGCTTAAAGAAGAAGGGACAAGTGAGAACCCATCAATTGAGGCCAAAAATTACATCATCTGATAATGGACCTATGAGTGCTATCAATTGTCCCGCACAAGAAAAATGCGGTCAAATCCACAATCGTCGATGCTTTCAAAACGTAAGACTATCAAAATGCAACCAACAAGAGGAGCGATATCGATTTCACAGTTTCATCATAATTAACCATAGTCCGGTTCTCATTATATTGTGACTACTGTGAGTGTACAGATTGAAACGTAAGAAAGTAATTCGCAATCAATCAATGTTCGTAAGTAAAACTTATTGTACTAAGTTTGACAGACGATGAGATATAAAACAAGTTATATCTGAGAAAATCAGTTTGTGATATGCGTTGCTGATGCAGTCAAGGAAATAACGAAATTTTAAGACGAATAAGATAAATTAATTGGAGGCAAAGCGGAAATAATTTTATTCCCACTACAAATGGATCTGAATAAAGGTATAAAAATGTACACAATGCAAATTTCGAAAATATATATTCTGTATAGACCAAACAGAGCATAATATAGCATCTATTAAAACGGATTTGTGCCTATTGATAACTTGAAGTGGTTACCGGAATTTTTTCCTACGGGATTTGAACTCGATGTTCTAAAATACATCCTCTACGAAAAAGTAGCCGCTTAGTACATGCATCTTTCAGCTGTATACGAACTTTAGTTTTTTGTTCTGTCTCCTCTTCAGATTGATAATGTAGACATCGCTTCCACTCAAGAGTTTCAACTTCCCACTTCCGAACTGTTATTATAAGTTAAAAACCATGCCACCCGTAGTAGTGATATTAAAGTAAATTATAATAGCCGGATTTGATTAGGTGAGTTGTTAGTTTAGTCATAACATTGCGTAAGATAATAAATATAATTCATACATATGGCCGATTTTGTCTATATAAGGTACTCATCAGTAATGACCAGAATTACTGCGGCCAGAAATTGGACCCAAGAGCATTTGATTCGAAGACATCTAATTTTTCGTCTGCACTAATACATTTGTCTATTGCCAACAGTTTCCATTTATATACCATCTGTAATATTTTGTCCAACATTCATTCAGATAGACCCTCCTGAGCACAACTGCTGACATAAATATCCAATTAGCCATCCTAGATCTTTCATTGTAGGACAGACACAAATCCACCTCAGAAAAGTGATATTTAATATAATCCTATTTGAAGGATTTCATTATACATACCTTGTCGTTTATTACCAAACCTTGAATGAAATAGCATATGTAATGCCTCTACCAAAGTTGTCTCCACCTTATTATGTGCTTAACAATTTAGTTGGAATTTCTACGAAAGGGATTCGAACCCGGCATCTTAAGGTTCAGTGTCATGCAATTCAACCCACAAGCCACCGAATCTGCGCATCGCATATTAGTGTTAGTCATATTCCAACTTACATTTTATTCAGCCTTTCCTTAAGGTGGGTCCTTGTGGGTATTGCATTTGACGTATATTTCCAAATTGCTGTTCCCGATCTTCCATTATAAGGCAGACACAATGCAACCTAGGGAAACGATATTGAATTAAAATATATTGGCAGGATTTAATTGTATATATCTTGACAAAATAAAATAAAAATGCATAAGCTAGCAAATGCAATATTAGTAACTAGTGACGCGTGCCGAGAAAGAACTAAAACTGACTAGTTGACTAATTTCATTTGTATTCTTATGAAATTTTCATTCAACACGATGGTCATAAATATGATTAAATACTGCCATATGAGTTTCAATTCAATATCACTTTCCCAAGTTGCATAATTTATGTCTTATAATAACCCCTTTAGAATGGCCGGCTGGTACATTTTTGAAAGCATTGCTTAAAGGGAACCACCTGAGTTAATGACATGCCAAGAAATTTAATTTTTTAACAAACCGAAATATGTGTAAATTGAGCCTCCCATGTGGCATTGGTTATAAACCACTAAACTTTGAATCAAATGCTATGCAATTCAATTTCTGGCCGCAAAAATTCAGGTGAGTACTATTGAATGCATAATAAACAAGAAACCAGTCAAGTCGATGAATTGCATTTACTGCCTTTTGCAACTATTAGTCTTTTTATGATCAAATCATAGCATTTTACTAGAATTCAATATTATTTCTCAAGGAAACTTGGTGACTGCCTTATAAAGGCAAATGATAATACTTAAAATAGAGTAATCGCGCAAAAACTTGTTTGATGGGATCGTTACCAATCATAAATATAATGATGTCATCTTTATTCTTTTAATGTCCAATAACCCAACCTTTTCTGTTAATTTCTCTCCCTATTAATTGCCCGTGGAACTTCACAATAACCAAGTTAGCAAAAAAATCACATCTGTCAAATCACGTTGATGTCGATATTGACCTACTGATTAGTAATTGCTAGGACTGCTTCAGACATGTATTTAATCCATGGCTTTTCTGATCTTAGACATGAATTGTATATCCTAAGCTGAAAGATTTAGAGGATCGACTTCCGCTAAACTGTGTCCTAGCTGAAATTATTTTTAGAACACATATCCACGTAAATATGAAAAATTTATATAAACAATCTGGGAAAATTATCGTGTAACATAGGATCAGATAGAGGTGATAGATTAAGTTTAGGCGATATTTTGTCAAACTTAAGTTTGTCCCGGTTAATTCGCGATCAATGCGTCGATTAAAATGCACTCCACTAGTTGATACAATTAAACATTAATTTGTTTCGCGGGTGATGGTAAAAATTCTTTAAATCAAGTTTACGAGCTTCAAGTAAACACCAATCCCATTTTATTTAACCACTCTTCGAACATCATAGCAAAACTTCCGTCAGTCGCACGCACTGACACGATTTGACCTTCCATGATCATCACCATCTACTAGTTGATAACATATTACTCTAACAACATTAGTATGTCAACGCAATTCGTAACAAGTAATATTTTATTAACTTATGCATGCGCGTAAATATCTGTGAGCTAACACACTAGCGTACCATTTTCGTTAAAATTATAATACACACACACACAAAATGGAATATATTCAAGCACAATTAGAAACGTGAGCGCAGTTTTTGCTTTTGTCATTATGCATGGGCAGTCATTTTTATGTGTGTATACCTATCCGTGAATCAGGAACCGATATTGCATTCGAATTTATCACTAGCTCGCTGAAATGTACCATCTAATTGTTTTCTACAGTAAAACAGTGGATAAGATGTCCTGAAAGCCCGCTTACACAACACATTTTGTTTTTCTCAATTCACACCTGGAAACAAATTTTTTAATTACAAAAATTTTCATCAGATATAATTGTAAAAGCGCTTTGGCTCCACCATACCAATCTAGCCTCTTCAGAAATAAAACGCCAGAATTTGTTTAGTCTAAATAAAAACTGCAGTGCTCAACTCAATATTGGTTCAATGCGTCCAAATACAGGAAACAAGTGAAGCATGATTTCGTATAGTGATATGAAAATTCCATGTTAATGTTAGAACAAGGATAAATTGATTATTTGAACAGGTCTAGACGTCAAATTTTTACTGGAAGAGCATGCAAATAGACGAGCATTATCTCATAACTCCAGTCTATTAAAATTGAAATTTGCTGTATTGGCCGACCGCATTTTTCGAATGACATAATATATTAATTTATAAACGTTTGCTTCCTATGCAATATATTCATATGCATATATTATTCTTATTGTCTTTATTCTTTTTATTATCAATGTAGTATTCAAGTTATGGTAAAGTCCGGTAACAAATTTTGTGATATCTCTGAAGAAATATTTTTTTCTTATTTTTGTTTTTGTACATCAACTAGACCTTAGCATATTTAACGTATATATGGAATCTAATAGTCGTCATAGGTAATTTCGATTAATTATCCTTTTCATGATATGTTAAGATATGTAAATTTTTTCACATGATTTCTACAGAAATTTGAATAAATATTGTAACTTCTCAAAATTTATTTTATAAAAAACATGTATCCTTGTATTTATATAAAGGTTGCGATCTTTTTGTAAACACCAGTCCCACTATGTACATTCATTTTCCAGTATGAAATAATGACTGTATAATGTGAAAAAGGCTATTCATCCAGTAGACCGATTTCGTCCTTATTAGGAACTTTCGCCTACTGTGCAGAATTTGCCGCGGACAGAGCATGAACCTGGGCACGTCTGCTTCATAATTTGTTCCTCTAACCTCTTAGCCATCCTAACATAGAATAACTTTTACAATATTAGTTTTACATGACAGTTTAAAGTAAAATTTGGTACATATTGTCTTATAGCAAATAAAAATGAATAACTTTTTCTTGAATGAAAAAAAATCTTAAGCCACCTCTCTGTTCCTACTCACCTTGGGTCGTCATAGTTCTTTCCAAACACTGAACGTGTCCATAACCTACGTCCTTGTTCATTAGCTGCTGAGGATCTTCTATTTTCTTCTCCTTTTTTCATAGTTACATTACTGAATTTGTCTTGGTAGATTGGCAAAAATGGTATAGTGCCTGCGTTCACTTGATTCAAAAGTCGCTGGTAGGGCGCGAAATCCCGCAGCGAATACCCATACGCATCAGTAGATGTAAGATGACTCTGGTACGAGTCTGTTGGTTCGATAAACTTATGATTATCCCGTAAACGTGTAATATAAATAGGGTCCATATTGTCTCGAAAAGTCTCCGACTGTCTTGATACCTTGTTTGCTTTACGCGAATTCAAGTAATCGGCTCGATTATTGAACCATTGTTGGTTTCCAATATTGTATGTAGGCCCGTCTAGATAAAAAAATAATCAATCCCAATCAGTTTTTTTAACTGCTATTATGAATGATTTAATGGAAATAATTCTAGATTAATTAACAATACTTAAGTGAATAACGCTGAAATCTTGCTTGAAGCTACTTGGATTTAAGTAGTTTCAATTAAAGCACAAATTTGGTCTATTTTTTCAGTATAAATTACTGTTACAATATAAATAAAGTTTATA
>JAQBSW010014797.1:0-10993 GCA_029291075.1 Eudiplozoon nipponicum | reverse complement strand
TAGCTGAGTGGTAGAGCATCCGCCAGCATTTGATTTCAGAGATCGGACTTAAAACGTCCCAATTATATGAAAGAGTGCAACTGCACATGAAATCGCGAGAAAGGTAGAGAAAGCATGTAATAGATTTCAAGGTGGATGTTGAGTTAATTTGATTGTGCTTCTTGCAGCTGTATAGTCAAGAATATTTGAATAAATTTCTGAAGTTAACTTTATTATGCATATTATATATGTAGTATTGCCTTTATTTAGTTTAGTTAATTTATTTTAATTATCTATAATTTGATAAAATAATTAACTAACATTTTTAATCACTTTTTAATTAAAATGCTCAATTTTTATTATGTTGCAATGCATCAATAAAATCCATATCCTATTGTTTCTGCCATCTGTTCTTATATGTTTTCGTATGACATTCCACTTTGAAGAAAGCCAAAATTTTCCCAGACATACATTCTGGAAAAATTCACCTGTGCTAGCTTTCACTCTACTTCTTTATTTATTGTTGCCATCGATTACTTGTGCATATTGTGATTTAGCAACATCTATCATTTAATGCGAGGTTTACTTTCGTTAAAATTTACAAGAAGCTAAATGTCAAAACGACAGTTTCAGTATGTTCGTATATGAATTGTAGAATTTATAAAAAAGGATAATCAAATTTTTAAACAAAAGAACTAATATCACCAAATAATGTATTTTATATTCTTAAGCAAATTGCCATTCGTCAGAACATCCAGCCAAATAGATAATATTAAGTAAAGTATTTGTTTTGATGATTAATAGAATATAAATGAAATCTCAACGAATTTTCACGCTAAAAAACTATTTGTCAGTTCACTTACCCTGACATAAATTGTGCGCGACTCACAGTTGGATCCAATAAAGGTGTAGGCACAAATGGTAAACGACGCATTACCCACATTTTTAGGCAGAATTGGCATGTATATATATTTAGATTGACCGGCTTCTAGAAAAACTAATGTCTGCACTGCTTTATCAGAGACTGTTTCAGGTGCATAAGCAGACACTCTTCCACCATATCCGACCTGGACAACCCGTATATCGGGATTCTGTTTCACCTCAACCAGTGCCTTAAAAAGTAAGAAAGTAAAACCGGAAGTAGTCACTCTGTTAAAAAGTTTATCATAATTAAATATTACGACCGATTAACATTGAAAAGAACTTCAAAGCAGACACATTTGAAGCACGAATCTACAGGTGCTCAAATCATTTGAAAATAAAAATTACGGAACTAATTTTATAACACGTCCGCAACAAATTGATATGCTATGAGGTGAGTTTGAACAAATAGATACGATTCAATAAATTTTAAACAACAATGGCTATAATCCAAGAACTCACAATTAAGCTAATTAGAAATAAAGGAATAAAAGGGAATTTTAGTCGCCGGAGTTATGAACAGCTGGAAAATATTAGTTCTCGATAAATTTAGAGTTCCACCAGATTTCCCTCATCGATGCATTGATAATAAACTATATATTTCAGGAAACATAAGAACATGCACCGGATGATAGTGTTACAAAAATCTACAACTGGTAAAGTAAATAATTAGTTTCAAATTTAAAGCGCCGATTGGATCTATGCAAATAAGCAGAAATTGAAAAACTCAAATAAAAGTATAGATATATAGACACGTAGAAACGTAAGGACAGATTAAATCACGTACGTAGAATATTTGAAATATATGGAAGAGTGCAAAACTATTTTGTCTTGTCAACAATTAACAAATTGGTACGAAGATGAAAATATCTTGCCTGCCAGACGACGGAGACAATTCCACTGAGTGGCCATACTTTCCAAAGGTGCAGAGGAACACTTGCGTAGAAAAGCAATAAAATGATCAAAATCGGTCATTTGATCTCATCGCACTAACCAAAAGAAAGTTGGGCGGGCAAAATCTGCAACAATTTCGATAGGAAAATGACTCACTAGAAAAGCTTTTTTTATGCACAGGTTCTCTTAGAACGACCCACACGGAAAAAATATTTTTGGTAATAAAGAAATAGTTTCCTGTATTTGTTTATAAAGATTTGATAATTGAAACTCTGTAATTCCAAAAGTTTATTATGTTTATTACATATTTATCAGGGATTTTAAATGAGTAAACCATTTATTGTCATCTCTATTAGAAGTATTTGGGAAACACATGTAAAATTGACAAAGTGCAATGCATACTTAATAGGATAAACATTGAACTAATAATGTTAATGTAGTTACATAAATAACCATTAAAGCGAAAATTTATACAATTAAACAAGCATTTAATTCAAGTTTACGATCTTAATATAAACATCAATCTCATGTTATATATACACATTTATCAGTATAATATAGGCAACATATAATGTGAAAAATGCAATTCACTCAGTAGACCGGTTTCGTCCTTATTGAAAACTATTCACTTTCTGTCTGGAATTTGGCGCGGACAGGTTGAATTTGAGCGTATAGTAATTAATGAGGTTAAACGGATTGATGCATTTTGTATGCCTATATTGCAGAACTTTTTAAATGGAATGATATTTCAAAATGAATAGTATTTTGAAACCGATTATGTCTTTTCAATTCGTGAGGCAAATGTGAAATTATATATATATATATATATATATATATATATATATATATATATATATATATATATATATATAGTTTTATTAGTATGTGTATTGTTTAATTATAATAATTAAACCACCTTTTTTCTGCATAGTATATAAATATACATAAGCTAAGTGTCTTACTATACAAAATTGCATGCCAGCATAATTAAATTGACGAAATACTCACAGTGAGATAGAAGCTAGACGTTTGATGTACATGCTAATGCGATTTCCTTGACGTTGTTCAAAAACATGGTTTATTCGTAATATTGGTTTTCCTAATTAAGTTGCAGAGGATAATTGCTGTCATTTCTAACTGATTAGTTGTGAACAACAATACTTTTCATCAGGTAGACAGGTTTGTTCTTTATTGGGCAATCTTAAAGTACCTCCAAAAATTGCTACGACCTGGGTTATAACCAGGGCGCGATTGCTTCGGAGTCTTGCAGCTCTTCAACTAAGCCTCCAAAGTCGAGAAATATCTTTCATTTAAGATTATATACAAAGTGGTGCATATTGTTGAAGTTTGTCTTTGATTGATTTTATACCGAATATCTTTCGACATGAAGTTCTATCTAGCCATTTCGGCCATGTCATCGTACAACAGACATAATACCAATTTAAGATGTGATAGTGAATTAAGTTAGAATATCGAGTTGTAAATATTTCTCAATATCGTTTAGAAACTAAGTATTGTAAATTATATTCCATGTATTTCATGAAGTAGATCATTTTCGTCCTACTCGGGCTCTCATTAAGTATTTCACAAAATTGTTCAGACCGGAGCTCTATCCATGGTATATTTGCTTCGAATTATTGCAAATCATCTCCTGTGACACCTAAAATGCGCAAAAAATGCAACTTACATAAATATGAAAACTTGTCTTATCGGTCATCTTTTCCCATCAGATGGAAAAAAAATTGGCGTTACTTTCTGCCTAAAGGTCCAACTAGCCATTCCAGAACTGTCATTGTATAACGAACACTATGCTACTTGGAAAAGTGATAGAGAATTGAAGTACTATAGATCAGTATTGTAAGAGTATTCTTTAAATTAAGTTTGCGTGCTTCAAATAATCAAAAATCCAATTGAATTTAACCAGTCCTTGAACAACAGGACAAAACTCTGTATTTAACAAGTCGTCGAACAATATAACAAAACTACCGCCAGTTGCAAGGCACTGACGCGTTTCGAATTTTCATGATCATCATCAGAGTACGACGACAAACTGACAAGCGCGAATCAAGTCGCATTTCATATATATGGAAAGCAAAATTAGATATACGGCTCTCACCTCTAGTAGTCTTGCACACATTGTACGTGACTGGAAATGTCGGCTGCACAATTTCTATGCAGTCTCGAACATTAGCTGTTTGTAGCTTTCGTCACATAATTATATAGACAATACAATTATACAATAATTGAATGCGCGGGAAGCGGTAGCAATTCTTTAAATCAAGTTTGCGTGCTTGAAGTAAGCAACAATCCCATTGGGTCAGACCAGTCCACAAACAACATAACAACAATACCGCCAGTCGCAACGCTCTGACACGTTTCGACCTTCCATGATCATCATCAGAGTATGACGGCCAACTGACTGGCGAGGATCAAACCGTATTGCATGTATACGGAAAGCAAAATTAAATATGCGGCTCTCACCTCTAGTAGTCTTGCACACA
The DNA here is from genome assembly GCA_029291075.1 of Eudiplozoon nipponicum. Lineage (NCBI taxonomy): Eukaryota > Metazoa > Platyhelminthes > Monogenea > Mazocraeidea > Diplozoidae > Eudiplozoon > Eudiplozoon nipponicum. Next base: position 6,698 of record JAQBSW010014797.1, on the reverse strand, counting down.
TTGTACGTGACTGGAAATGTCGGCTGCACAATTTCTATGCAGTCTCGAACATTAACTGTTTGTAGCTTTCGCCACACAATTATATAGACAATACAATTGTACAATAATTGATTGCGCGGGTGGTGGTAATAATTCTTTAAATCAAGTTTGCGTGCTTAAAGTAAACCCCAATCCCATTGTATTTAACCAGTCCTCGAACAGCATAACAAAACTACTGCCAGTCGCAACGCAATCAAGTATCGACATACGGTAAAAGGGTCAAATTAACAGGATAATATGCGAAAGTCAAAATGCTTCGCTTAAACGTAAAAAAGACTAAGCATACAAACTTAAATTCAAAATTTTGTCATAAACGAGAAGTAAAATAATTGTTTAATTCAAAATCTGGTTTTAACGACGTGTTTATAGTTGGACGTACCTCAACCCAGTAATCCCAGTAGTTGAGTACACAGACGCGGACACCAATCTGCTCGCCCCATGCAACTTGATCAGCCAGCTCAAGCGTCATGTAGAAGCGTCGAATACCGCTGAAATACTTTGGTCGTTGCATCAATGAAAGACCCATACTGTTGTCAATTGAGAATGCTGACGCTACCCAACTGGCGTCCATCTTTGGCAAATCTACAGTGAACTGAATCTGACCGTCTGGCCTAGAATTTTTAAAATCAAAAATTAATTAAAATTAAATTTCGTCTAATTTATTGTTAGTAAACAAATATGGTGTACAAAATTGATGGAAAATTACATCTGTTCACGTACTAACGTGAGAAAATTCTGCCATGCCTTAAAACTATTAACAAGTTTAAAATATGGATGGACCAGCGAAAAATTATAGATGTAAAAGATCCGGACCCCAATTCGCATATAAAACGGGTTACTTACTTAAATCTTTTATAGGGGAAAATCAGTGGAAAAATTTGCATGTATGCTAAAGTCGGACGTCAGAAACCAAATACGAATTCATTTATTCTTAATAATAAACTCAGGTTGGTATTTTGATCGCTTAGTGAAGCGTCGACGCAGAATCTCCATGACAAAAAGATAACGACATCTGCTGTCCTGCTGCGGGGCACGCTTGTACAAATAAGACAAAAGGTTCAAGTTAAATGCCATTAGATAACAATAATCATCAACAACATCACAATCATTATGATCATCATTACGGATAGCAATAAAAGTCGTTGGTATCTAATGCTTCATTGTCATATAACTATTAGAAGATTAAAATAAAAATAGGAGAAAAAATCCAAATAAGGAAAATATAAGAAAGAGTTATCATAATTTAAAAAAAAATTAAACAAACAATATTAGAGAGTGAATTATGAGGGAGTTCATCTAGTTAAAATGAGTACATTTATCTAGTTAATACACAGAAATGAGGCAAACTAGACATCTACACTAAACCAGTATGACCAAGTCAGCTGTAAGGCGAGGAAACATCGGAAATACAGCTTCTTTGCGATTTTCACAACATCACGTCATAGACGCAACCAAACATCTCAGCTAACTTTCCAAACTGAGGAAAGCAAGTTACGCAGATGAGTCTACTAGAAATCTGCTAAAAGATCATCACTGAACTCAAATCAACGCCATATTGCACAGGGTTTATAACAAAAAAACTACGATGTAATTGTGAAACTCATACCGACATATATCGGGGAGCACTTCTTGGCCGATTCAGAACTACGTTTACCGATGTCAGCGTTACTTATCAGTTGCTAGTAGACTATATGAACTACAATTCTCAAACAACGGTGGTCAAAAGCCTGTAAGCTTCTAAAATTATCAAATCTAATGGTTTAAGTCTCAGTAGCATATAATGAAACTGTACTTACAGATGTATTGCACACACGAAATATAATGCGGAGTTAAATACTCGTGTTTCATGAAAAATGGTGGAGGTTTGAGAAAGATGCTGTAGCTTTCGTGACTCTCATACTCATCTCGTCAGTCATATTGCCTGAGTTATTGATAGATTTTTCAAGGTATGCAAATATGTCAAGTATGTTCAGCTCTTTACTACACAGTCGCTGAGTCTGAGTGAGTGGTGAGTGATCCCGTAAAAGTAGTTTACATTTAGAGTGCATGAATTTCATACCTGAAAGTCGACAAGACGACCGTTAATCTATTTTCGATGACGTAAGCAGAATCTCAATTGTCGAATTATAGTGTGCTGTCGCCTGCATAATCAAGATCTACTAACCTACCATCGGGAAGAACAACAAAACTTGCATCCCGAGCGTATGGAAGAATACTGTGCATAAGAGAACCTACTAAAAACCCGGGCGAAAATATAGAAAGTGGACATACTTGACGAAAAATATTTGTCAACACCTTGCAGGTCTTAATACGAATAGAATTGCATGTGTAGATATCGAGTATAGTTTTTACAAAGTTAGTTTCCATAATAGTGAATCTAATGTATAAAAACGTGCCTGTGTGTGCACAAAAATGTTCATTCAGAAAATGAAGAAGTAGGCATTGAAATTAACACAATTTTATTCAATCAAGGAATCGACGCATCCAGTTTTCACTTTCGGGCTTTTGATGCAGACTAAAGCATGGGCTATGAAACGAATGCTCTACACCTGGTTTTGATATTTAAAATAATCAGCTACACAGCATAATTAATGCAGAACTCTGCGAGAACAGAAAAATATCTCGAAAAACGTAACCTACATTTTGTCGAAACAAATTAGCCTCAAAAAATTGTTATTTCATTCAGTCTCGTGAATCCATGTATATATACCAGTACTTTATAGCTGACTAGATAGGTGTATTTCCTCATCATAATATATTTACGTTACTGGATATATCACAAGTAAACATAGGCAATTTTTAAGCTTTTTAATGTCGTTTTTGGTTACTATTAAGATAAATGATGAGTTGCGATCTGTTAAATTTATAGCTTTTATAAAGTTGGCGAATATAAAATTTAAAAACTATTGAAAAATTTTGGAATAGAGGTTGGCTGGGTGAGATAGTCCTTCTAGATTTGTACATTTTAGGCGGTTCAAATAACCGTAAATTAAAAAAAACCCAACAAATTGATTTTACACTATTATTTCCTAGTTTCTTAGCAATTCAGAATGCAAAGTTGGCGAATAAGTTTTCTGTTTGCTCCCTAAATTGTAGATAGCAAGTAGCTTGTTATTCAGAAGGATAAAGGCATTTTTATACGAACTGTGACTAATTCATGCCAACAAGGTTTAGCTTTCAATAACGTGCAAATCTTCAGTTGTATATGTTGTTGCGGACGGATTGATTGTATAGAAGTTCAAGTCGGATTTGCCATTACATTATGAAGCTTTTTTAGATAAGAATGTTTAAGACTGACAAATAGCCGTGCGCAACGACGAAATGAATAATAACAGGTGGCACAAAGAAGAATATGCATGCATGGCTGATACGTATATCTGAGAATCAGAAGAAAGTAGACTGACTTTACATAGCTACTGTGCCACATCCATGCACAATCCTGCCATGTGCGATAGAGTATTTGCACCGAATTAATAGGATCTTTGATCGTATCCGAGAAGAGCAGCATCCCTGGACTGGCTGTAGACGCATTGGAGCTATCGCAGTTCATTTCGTCGATCCAGTTAGAACAGTGCTGAACACCATCACAGCGCTGAGCTCGAGAATAGCAATCCAGACCTACCTTGCTGAAGCATGGCAAGGCGCGCTGTGGGTTCTCTGTTTCATTGCACGTATCTATTTTAACCACATTATAAAATAGCAAGAACTAAGCACTCAATTTCTACTCTGAAAAATACATGTTCAACTAAATTCAATACGCAAACTTTTGTAGATATCAAAGAAAAAAGAATTAGACAACGCGTGAAATCGCTTCTAGTTTTCTTATGACATGTAAAAATCTGTTTTAATTAATAATTATCTGCTGAAAAATGTTCACATTAGAGCCAAAACTTCGTAAGACTGAAAAATGATGCTTCATCAATAGAACTGTCTAAAGACCAACAAGGGTGGACGAGAGCCAATATTATGTGTAATGGCTGGAATTATTATTCGATTGTAGGGAGGTAGCTTTTCCAGTTTCTTACCTTCGTATAATCATATAAGCTTCTGTATGTGTAACACAATAAATAATTCAGCACGGGTTTGGCTCATATTATGTATAGTGAGTTAGCTTAGAAGTTGCATTATCGATGAACTTATACGAAGTTAACTAAATAACTTCTTGAACATACATTCACCCGGGAGCTTTTATCGTTTAATTGTCCCACATTCCTCACACAAATATATAATGAGTACAGTGTGTAATACCGGTTCCTACTCATAAGTCGCCAGTAAGCACAAAACGAATTTGCACATGGGATTATACTTTCCGTTCATGCTGAATTTGGCTTATTCTTCTGTTCTTATTTGAAATAATTTGTTACTAGGTGCGCAACACCTAATACACAATTGCATATATATTAGTTCTCCGCAACAAACAATATCTAACTATTATATATTTAATTGAATAGTGTCATGATAACCACGATAAGTGATAGCCGATATCGATTAAGGCCAGAATGTATGGATTTGCTGGAGTAACAATTGTTCAGAATTAATTTTGTTTCTCAATTGTGGTAAAATTTAGTATATCTTGAAACCCATTGTGTTGGTACAATGTACAGATTCGGCAACCTTAGTGTTTGTAAATATTCGGCAATCCTGGTGTTAGTACCAGATACCGACTAAACAACCATAATGCTGGTATCCTTTACATGCTTGGCATATATATTATATATAGCGAGTTGGCTTTGAAGTCGCATTTTCGAAGACTTTATATGAAGTTAGCTCCACTACTACTGGTATACACATTCGTGTGGGAGATTATACGTTCACCTGTCCGACATTTTTGATCAAATGTATGGTGGATATAGTGCGTAGTACTGACTGGTACTGATGAGGCGCCAGTAAACACGAAACACGTGTACACGAGGTTACACATTTTGTTCGTACTGACTGGTATATCCTTTTGATCCCACTTTAAATGGTTTGTTACTAGGCATGCATTACCTAACGCATAGCTGTTTAAAAAAATTGTTCCGATAACGGTGTGCTTCAATATACAAATTGTTTTATAAATTTAAATCACTAATGCAATAAAATTCTGAACTGAATATTATACTTTTTATAAATTAGTATGGAAAATGCTGACCATTATCAATATAATCGATTTAAGTGTCATAATTTTTTTTGAAATCGTCGAATATTTATAGTTTTTTAGTGCCGGTAGGATTCATGAAAAGACTGCTGGTAAAACTGCCTAGACTCCAGTCACCGCCAGACAGGAAAATTTTCAGGAATAAAAGCCAGAACACTACAAATAATTATTGCTAAACAGAAGAAAATATTGAATGAATTTGCTCTTCTGATTCTAGAACACATCAGCAAAAAACTACATTTTGAGAACATCTTCTTCACGTGTTTCTTACTTATGTTTCAGCATCCACTTATTTCTTTAATATTGGTCTCGTCAGTATGGAAGAACCCGTCGTGCAAAAATGCATGACCGATTCTTTAATTTGAGGTGCAATAGAAATAGTTGTGCGTTAACCTTAAATGCGGAAATATTAGCGAATAAATGTGCACGATTGTTTAGTTCGGTAGAGCTCTTCGAAATTTAACGAAGGAAGGAATTTCATATTAAGAAAACAGTCTTCTGTCAAAACGAAGGGTTATTATTTATTAAAAAGAGAAGACAAAAAGGATATTTCACTACTGTCGACAGCAGAAATTAATCGGAAATAAAGAAAAATTGTGGACTGGACAGATCACGTCTGTTGGTTACCAAGATAAGACTTGAAACAGCTCATTTATGAGGATATAAACACTGAAATTGCAAACATTTTCCCGCCATATTAAAAATAATACCTTCACTCAAAATATCGCATTCAATAGTCACTGAAGATCCGATTCAAAATTATCTACACATACGATGTAATCATCTGTATGTATTTTCTTCAATCAACTTCTTATGTGACTGATCATTAAATTTCATTCAATTACTACGTTATCAAAAGTTATATTGTTTCCATCAGTTTGTCTCTTCAACTATTAACGTTTTCATCAAGATCGGTGTCTGATATTAGCTCATTCTTTACCTTTTCAGGTTTTGATTTATAAATGTTGCATTTTCTGTAAGGTCCGAGAAAATAAATTTTACTTCAGTATACCTTTCTTCGTGGACCTTTTAATTTGCTACGATATCAGGTTTTTTAACAGTTCGCAATTTTGTCCTGTTCGAGATATTTTCGTAAATTATTGTTCTCGGTTTGGCAGAGCGATCAACCTATTTAACAGATATATGAATTTAGGTCGTGGGTGGTCGATTAGCACTCGCAGTTCGGCAATGACCCAATTGATCCACATTTCCAACTACGCGCTGTGTTCGGCTTCGTGGTGGCTATGTACTTAAATTTGGTCTTGTGAATAGTGTTCCGTGTGTTATTAGATTTATGAATATGGTACTGGAACTGAATAACTGAAACGTTAAACAGCCAAGACTAGATCGTAACTCATTTCCAGTGGTTATTACGAATGGTTTGTAAGCCTTCGGAATGATGTGACAAATCAGCAACCAGCCATCACGAAGCCGAATTTAGCGCCTACTTTGAATTGAGGACCAATCGGATCATTGCGGAACTGAGAGTGCTAGTCTACCGCCTAAGAAAAAAATCACTGAT
>JAQBSW010014796.1:0-10993 GCA_029291075.1 Eudiplozoon nipponicum | reverse complement strand
CACTTGACTTTTGTGTGGCTGGAAATGATGATTGCTGATGTGGCCATAATGGTGTTGTGGAGAGGTTTAGTTGGTCTCATTTCTGTAAGTTATACTGATAAATTTACTCATAGTAGCAAGGTATTCCTACTCTCTCTCTCTCTCTCTCTCGCAGATAGGGATGGTGCAACTGTTTCTGTAATGCACGTAGGATCCTGTATTCTGGTTTCAGATACGCAAAATATGTCGATTTCTAATCTTTCCAACGTACGAGCAAGGAAGCTGTATTGCTGATGTCGCCTTGCCCGAATGCTAAATTGGCCATAATGGTTGTGGAGAGGTTTAGTTTGCCTCATTTCTTTGACTTATCCTGATAAATTTACTCGTAGTAGCAAGGTATTCCTTCTCTCTCAAATCTCACTAATAATTTGTCTAAATTCACTTATATACTTTTTTCACTCCCTATGGTTATATGGCAGTGAGACATTAGTCACTTTTGACTTTTGTGTGGCTGGACACAATGATGATGATGATGAGATAAAGGTATCGTTTTATGAACATAATTGGTATTGACTATATTATTCCGCTTAAATTCGTGTTCTTGAGAATCTAAAACCATCTCTTGCATAATAATAGATCGGAGGTGGCCAGTAAGAATTTCCAAATAGGTTCCAGTTCGAACATGACTTCAAATCGCGTGTATTACGTGTCACAAATGACGTAGTGTATAGTTTCAGACTCCGAAGCACATTTATCTCGGTTCAAACTACTTTCGCGGCAAATTCCGTACAGTACTTGAAGTGTTCCCAATAAAGACGAAACCGTTCTACTGAATAAAGTTAGCCTCATCTGTCTTGTGACTAACACAAAGCTAAGTTCCAGTTTTACAGTTCAATGTAAATATTTCGGAATCAATTGGCGTCATGTCTCATTGGTCCACAGAACATCACAATACTTTGAGAACAGTCTACGCTTGCTTCATCAGATTTTTTAAATTGTGATATATTGCCGACAGATGAAGGATGTCGCCACTAGAAACCGAAGTACTTTCAACGAAAAGAACAACTTTAACTCAGCTTTTGGAAGTCACAAGAGATATCAGGTAATTTAGCAAATCCAGATTATCAATCTTTTCATTCTTCTAATAAATACTGGATTAATTGAATTTTATACGTTACACGAGGCTTTGACAATTGTATCCGTAATAGGATTGATGTTTATATCAATGCGATATGAAAGACAGCATACAGAGAAAAACGCCCATACACACAAAAGGCAAAAGGACTAGTAATTATCCGAACAATGACTGATCTTGATAAAAACACCTGACCCATTAATTACTTACATTTTTCAGTATAAACTAAGAATTGTGTAGTAAAGAAAAGGCAATTCATCCAGTAGATCGGCTTCATCCTTATTAGTAACTCATTACGTACGGGTCAGAATTTGCCGCGGACAGGGCCCGAACTTGGGCACATCTGCGAGTACCTGGTAAAAACTCAATCTAACAGTAGAAGAATAAACGTATCTCAAACATTGCTTCATAATACGATAAGAATGACTTCTACATGCAAGCAGATACCCACACGAATCCACAAATCAACACACAAAAAGCACCAATAACAAATATACGTAAAACACAAAAATGTACCTGGCCTAGTTTGGCGATATCTATCGACAGAGCCAGCATTACGAAATGCTCTGAGCACAACCCTCTGCTTTCCAGAATTAACTAGCAAAGTTGGTTCAGAAAATTCGCATTTTTCATTAGAATTCGTCCTCGTAGGTGGCAAACGCACAATGTCCCTGTCGTTCTGTCTAGTTGATCCAGTTTTATTAACGAATTTTCCGCGGCTGGAAAAAGTCGGAAGACTAGTTAGACGCACCGTTGGAACATCACTATCGCGAAGCAAATCAAGAGCAGTTGTACTTGCCACAAGAAGTCGACGGCGCTTGTGTAGCCGAGGAGTTAGATCCATGAGGCTATCTGTCAAAGGCCGTTTCTTGGTTAGCTAAAAACGAATCGAAATGCAATTTAATTGATGGAATAAACCTGAAAAACACACATTTGAGCCATAAACCCAAGATATTAATATAAATAAAAGATATCTCTTCTCAATAAGATATCCAGAAAACAAGAAGGGAGATTAAGCACAATAGTTCAATCACAACTCTTTTATAAATAATAACAAAAAAAATTAAGTCTTACTAATGAATTAGTTCAATTATGACCACAAAGATAAACCAAAGACAACATGAACGGAAAGTATAATCTCGTGCACATTCGTTTCAAGCTTACAGGCGACTCATCAGTAGAATCAGGTATTACATCATCATCATCATCATTTCCAGCCACACAAAAGTCAACTGACTAATGTTTCACTGCCATATAACCATAAGGAGTGAAAAAAAAGTATATAAGTGAATTTAGATAAATTATTATTGAGATTTACGAGAGAGGGAGAAGGGTAGAGAGAGAAGGAAAACCTTGCTACTATGAGTAAATTTATCAGGATAACTCACCGAAATGAGGCAAACTTAACCTCTCCACAACACCATTATGGCCAAGTTAGCATTCGGGCAAGGCGACATCAGCAACACAGCTTCCTTGCGGATTTCACCATATCACGTCATAAACAAACCGAACCTCGCAGCTAACTTTGCCCTACTAAGAAAAGAAAGTTACGAAGATGATTCTACTATACATCTGCAACTAGATCGCCACTGAGCTCGATTCGCTGCCATATCGCTAAGGGTTTCTAACGAAGAACTGTGATGTGCACGAGGACCCCATCCCGGCAGACGAGTGGATCCTATACTACCCAATTTGGATGTAAGTGACTTTAATTGTTTCTGCCATGTCAAAATCTGCCCAACTTGTTTCTTATGCCAATTTGGTGCTGGATGAGAGAACAGAGCTCTATTAAAAATTGTCATGGAGTCTTACCATACGCTAGTGAAACTTGGCCTCTTAGAGTTGATGATCTGAGGCATTCGATCATCGTTGTTTGAGAAGTATAACACTTGTTGGTTACCAACAACGAATAACTAACGTTGACATCCGTAGACGTATTTCTGGATCTGACAATAAGTGCTCGTCTTTAGAAAAGCAAATAAGGCTCCATCAACTTCGTTGGCTCGGTCACGTTTTGCGTATGCTCTCATTCAGGTATTACGCCCTTTACCAAATATATATTTGGGTGATGAATGGAGGGAAATAGGAAGGTACAAACTCCTAGACGAATGTGTAAACCTGCAGTAGTGAATTTAACATTATATAAAGTCTCAACAATGCTACTTCAACGTTAACTCACTCTATACACTATATACGGAGTCTGCAAAGGATACCAACACTATGGCTATTGTGCCAGTACCCGATACCATCATTGTAGTACCGAAAGTTACATGGTACTAAAACTATGGTTGCCTAGCCTGTACATGATACCAAAACGATTGATTTCAATGTATGATATAGTTCACCGAAATTGAGAATTACAACTGTTTCTGGACACCTGTTACTCCGGTAAATCCATACACTTTGGCCTTGATCGATATCAGTTATCACAATTCTCGGTAATCATTAACTTGTCATATAATTTAGAAAAGGAACGAGTATGAGCCGCCAATATCAGTGGCGCATCTCGAAATTGCATGAAATAGGTTCACGCATTACATTTGCAGTTAAAACAATTTCTGCGTTGACCAAGTTGCATTTCTCGCTCGTCACGAATCCTATAGAGGAAAAGTGCCAGCGATTTTTGATGAAGTAAAGAATCAACAGACAGGAGTACAAGTATCAACGGTTCTCCGTGGACTGGCAAAATGATACACTTAAAATAATTTTTGGCAAATTCGACCCTCCAGATGGCCGCAACAAATATATACAGACTACTAAATTTTTACTTTACTGAGTGTTCTGAATCACAGTAACAAGCACAGCAAACGGGCAGAGTGAGTCGAAAAATCAGAAAGAGTTGCCTAAAATATTAGGCTTTATTCATCATATAATGCAGATATACATGCTAAAAGACAAAGAAAAACATGTTAGTATACGAACGGTGTGAATATAAATGTGTGTACAAATAAACAATCATATCATTCTCCTCCACTGCGATTTGTAGCGTAGCGTCAGAGTCGAAACAAGAATGTTATAGTAACAATTCAAAGAGGATTGAGAAAACATAGTATTTAAACATTTCTACTTCGTAAATTATAAGAATGAACACGTTGTTGTTGATTGATAAGGTTTTCGAGATTCTCTGATAGGTCACGAGCATTTGAGTTATCCGTAGATTCACCATTTGCCTTAACATTATCAATATCGGTATCGTCATTATAGGAGGTTTGTTCATCAGCAACAACCGGTTCATTTTCACAGAGTCCCATATTAGTTCCAGCTTCATTCATCAGTGCGTCGGAGCCTTTCGGGGCTAATTGACGGATAGATACTGTATCTTCTCTTCCATCAGGAAAACGAACATGCGCATAGTGAGAATTGCAATGAATTAGTTCAACTTCTTCATCAGAGGGGTCATATTTAGAAACTCTAGCATTCTTCTTGAATAAAACTTTGCCAGGAACAGTAAGCCAGCTTAGGAGTGTTGTACCAAAAGTCGACCTTCTATTGTGTCGAAAAATACGCTCGTGAGGGGTTTCGTTGGTAGATGTGCACAATAATGAACGGATTGAATGTAAGGCGTCCAGCAGCACGCATTCCCAGTTTTCAACTGAAAGCCTTTTTGATCTGAGAGCGAGAAGGATCGATTTCCATAAGGTACCATTCATTCTTTCTACCTGTTCATTTCCTTTGGGATTATAATGAGTCGTTCTACTCGAAGCTATACCTTTTCCCGAAGAAAATTTTGTACCTCGGTCGACATGAAGGAAGAACCTCTGTCTGAGTGAATGTACGAAGACATCCCAAACATTGCGAATATTTGACACAGGTGAAGTATGACGGTGTGACTGCTAAGGTCAGGACAAGCAAATGCAAAGGGAAATCGAGAATATTCATCGATGATCGTCAGTAGATAACGATTACGAGTTGATGAAGGAAGAGGTCCTTTTAAATCCATAGATAACCGCTCAAACGGTTGGGTAGCTTTGATTAATTGGCCTTGAATTGCCGAAGGAAATCTAGGCTTGATTTCAGAGCACACTTCACAACTCAAGGTCATTTTTCGAATTTCATCAATAAAATATGGTAAATTACGAGATTTCACAAAGTGGAGCATACGAGAAATTCCAGGATGACAAAGAGAATCATGTATTTGTTTTAAATCCAGTCCATTTAGAAGCGCACCACAACAGGATCAACTTAGTGCATCTGCTGCTTTGTTATCTTTTCCGGGTCTATAGACAACATCGAAGCTGTAAGGTGATAATTCCATTTTCCAGCGCAAAACTTTATCGTTCTTCACTCTTCCCCGATTTTGATTGCCAAAAATAAAGGAAACAGATCTTTGATCAGTGAAAAGTTTGAAATGATTACCCAAAAGCAAATGCCTCCATTTTCGAATAGCTTCAACCACGGCATAGGCTTCTTTTTCAACAGCTGAGTGATGTTTTTCAGATGGCGTCAACGTCCGAGAGAAAAACGCCACGGGTCTTCCATCTTGGTTCAAAGTGGCAGCAATAGCTACGTCCGAAGCATCGGTTTCGACTACAAACGGAATATCACGACGAATAGATGCTAGAGTTGCTACGGCTAATTCTTTTTTAAGATCATCGAAATTTTGTTTTACAGAGACGGGCAAAGGAAAAGTTTGATTATGAACGAGTGAGAAGTTGGAGATCCACGGCGAATAATAAGCGAAAAATCCCACAATTCTTTGTTGCGATTGCACATTCGACAATGGTGGGAGATCTTGTAAAGGCTTTAATCGGTCAGGATCAGGTTTAATTTTTCCATTCGATATTTAAAAACCAAGGAGAGTAATTTCTTTAGCTGCGAAAATGCTCTTTGATTTATTTAAGGTCAATCCATATTTTTTAGCGGCATTAGGAAATTTGTTGAGATTTGTTTCGTGTTCAAGCGTATCTCTCCCGCAAACTGTCACATTGTTCACATAGACAAATGTATCTGTGAGATGTTCCTATGCGATTATATGATCCATAGTTCTTTGGAAACATGAGACATCATTCGTCACTCCGAAGGGAATGCGACGGAATTGAAACAAGCGTCCACACGCTTCGAAAGCAGTAAATACCTTTTCATCCGTCGTAAAGGCCATCCCCTCCTCAACGTTGTACGACGGTGTCAACCATGTCTCGATGGCCGATCGTACATGGGCTAACGGGGCTATGGCGGTGGTGTCACCAGGGCGTGGTGGATTTCCGACCGGCAATCGGATCTCCTATAAAATACCACATGAGCCCGACGACGGCACCATGACTCGGCGTGTGTTCCCCGCCACAAAAGGGTTCAACAGCCACAGGATTACATGGACTCCTGGACAGTACCCCGTACTTCCGAATGGCGAATGAGCTCTCAACAGCCACCGGCAACCATGCAACTTACTGCTGCCTTGCAGACTGCGCTTGGATGTGCAAAGGCTAGAGGTGCGTCCTCGATCAAAAAGCCGAGTGGTGAGGGGACACCACTTGTACCAAATTCCCAAGAAACTCCATGAAATGTCACAAATACCGTTCATGCTACGGCGTCCCCGGCAAGCGACGCGCTCTGTATCAGCGCGAATACACCTATTTATTTCGGGTGTTGGAATGTTCGATGTTCCGAAATGGCTGCCAACCGCCCGGCATGGAGAGGTATAATCCGGGATTTCTATGGAGCCGGCTTATCCTCCAAAAGGAGTCAGCCGCAGTAAAGTAAGTAAAAAGTAAATACCTTTTCATGTTCTTGGATAGGTATTTGGTGGTAAGCGCTTTTGAGATCCAAAGTGCTGAATATATGATATTTTGAAATGGTTTCAGCCATTTGGTCTATTTTCGGCAAAGGATAGGCGTCTAAGAGTGTGAATTTGTTGACCGTTTGGCTGTAGTCCACAACCATACGTTTCTTGTGATTCTCATTCGATACCACGAGAACTTGTGCTCTCCACGGGGATGTTGAAGGTTCGATAATGCCATCAGAAACTAATCTGTTTATTTCATCCCGGATAAATATTTCATCCATTCGATTGTACCTTCTTGATTTCGTAGCAATAGGCTTCCAGTTAGCAGTTAAATGGTGGGAAAGAGGCGGGGACGTAACAGATGCAGGTGAGGGGACACCACTTGTACCAAATTCCAAAGAAACTCCATGAAATGTGAAGCCGGCTTATCCTACAAAAGGAGTCAGCCGCAGTAAAGTAAAGTAGTAAGATGCAGGTTTCAGTAATCAGACGGTGAATGACGATTTATGACCACCAAAAGAGATATTTACACTTTTATGCAATCCAAGGAAGTCATGACCGAGGAGTACGTCAGTACAAAGATCAGAAAGTATAGATAGCTTGATATTTTGATAAACACATGATTTGTATTGAATCGACACAAAACAATGGCCTTTGGTATGACTCGATAATGAGCTAGACGCCATGGTTATTGTTTCTCGTGAGAAGTGAATTTTCCAATTATTTTTCAAAACGAAGGCTTCTGAAACATAACTACAGGAACTGCCTGTATCAACGAGAGCATGACAATTTATGTTATTGACTTCTAGATTTATCACACATTTGGTGAGACAATCAGGAGCAGCAGCTAATACAGTTGCAGATATGGTAGGATGAAGCGTCGAAACCACTGGGCGGTGATTCTTAGAGCGGCATACCTTTTGAAAATGTCCTTTGTTTCCACAACTTTTACAGAAAGTGTTTCTGGCCGGACATTTCCATCTTAAATGATAATCGTACCCACAAAAGTCACATTTTTGTTTAACAGCAGCAACACGATTATCTGTAGATTTATCGGAGGTTGATGATGGACAGAGTGGCTGAACCGTTGCAGTGTGTGCAGAATTCAAACAGTTTTGATATGATAATGATTGCTTTTACGCCATTTCGAGACCACATGCTTGATCAAAAGCCGCTTGAAAATTAAGTGAGTTGTGTTCTAAGAGACGTTGTCTGATTGAATTGGACTGGATTCCATTAATGAAGGTATCGCGCAGAGCATCGTCTCGATTTTCCTCGGCCGTAGTTGGTTTGAAATTGCACTCCCTAGCTAACGATTTCAGAATCTGAACAAATTGATCCAATGTTTGTCCATTTTCTTGTTTAGTAGTCGCGAGTATATGACGAACAAAGACTTCATTTTTCGGTCTGACATAGAGATTCATTAGAGTTTTGATAGCATTATCATACGTATCACAGTCAACGATGTGTTCATATACGTTAGGAGAGACGTAGGAAATAAGAGTGTCTAATTTATCCGGATTCATGGATTCGACTGATTTCAGGAGACCACAGAATGTACGATACCAATGATTCCATTGTTTTGCTGCATCTGGTGCACTAGGTTCAACATCAAATCTTTCTGGTCTGAGTAGGCGTTCCATGATTGGGTTATATGATGAATAAATTGTTCTGAATCACAGTAACAAGCACAGCAAACGGGCAGAGTGAGTCGAAATATTAGAAGAAAGAGTTGCCTAAAATATTCGGCTTTATTCATCATATAATGCAGATATACATGCTAAAAGACAAAGCAAAACATGTTAGTATACGAACGGTGTGAATATAAATGTGTGTACAAATAAACAATCATACCACCGACCGGAGTCAAACTTATACCACGATGGTTATCGCACGAATTACGATTGCCTTTTTTGAAGATGGGAATGATGGTCGACTCATTCCAGTCAAGTGGTACGGTTTCCTCATTCCATATAGTATGAAAAAGTTTGGTCAACGCTCCTGAAATTATATCGCCACCATCCTTAAACAATCCCGGAAGCAGATCATCGGGGCCGGCGGCTTTGCGGCGCTTAAGAGATAGGATTGCATCGCGTACTTCTAACTCGGATGGTTCTTCGGGACTAACATTCCACACTGTTGATGCAGACATGCTTTCGGGAAGCGGAACTGACGCGGGTGGCCAAGAAAATTGATCTCTAAAGTGTTCAGCCCACCTGTCAAGACGACTTATTTTATCGGTTATTAATTCGTTGTTACTATCATTTATAGTTTCGCTAACTTTTAACTTTCTCGGACCTGTTGTGCGTATAAGTTGGAACAAACAGCGACTGTTACCTGACGCGAAAGCTACTTCCATTTCTTCAGCCTTTCTGCTCCAAAAGTTTTCGAGATCGCCTTTTAGACTGCGCTTAAGTTGGCGTCTTATATTGCGACGGGTATTATTATGAGTCGAGCCAGGTGGAATTTGGCGCCTTATTTCGAGTATCTCCATAGATTTTACAGAGAGCCAGTGATTATTTCTACGGGGGCCTGCTATGCCACATACAGTAGTACCTGCATTGTGCATAGTGGAACTTATCTTGGACCAAAGTATATTCGGATTTTCGCTATTCAGACCAGTTAGATTAGCCTTAAGAATATTTTCATAGTTTTGTCGGATGGACGGTTGTTCGAGTTTGCCTACATCAATTTGGGGTTTATTCTTAATTATTTTCCCGGAAAATTTTAGAGCAAATCTACAACGGATAAGTGCATGGTCCGAGTCGACATAAGTGTTCCAAAAAGAGCGACAATCCTGGATGCAACCACGCCATCTATAACTAATTGCTACATGATCTATTTGAGTCCACCGTTGTCCGGGTGCTGGAGGACGCCATGTAGCACAACGTTTAACACTACGTCTGAAATTTGTACTACTTAAATATAGTCTATGTTCAGCGCAGCTATCCAAAAGCCGTTCACCATTATCATTGCGAGTCGAGCTTAGAGTGTATCTTCCACCTAAATGAAATTCTGTGTTGCTTAAGCGACCAACTTGAGCATTCATGTCACCCATAACCAGGACTATATCCGAACTTCGTGCTTTACTTAGTAAGGAGCTTAATTCGGAGTAAAAAGCGTCCTTGCTTTCTTCTGTGCTGCAATCGGTAGGAGCATATGCAGATACAACGAAGAGGCAACGATGATAACGGTTTTTTGCTTTGATTTTAGTAGATGTATTTAAACGTGCCGCACACAATCGACTATTTAAAGGGATCCATTCAATTAAGCAAGCTTCAGCTCGCGCGCTAAGGGCAATACCAACGCCCCATTTACCGGCTTGAGAGGACTCTGTGGAACCAGATGTTCGAAGCCAATAACGCGTAGATAGGGATGGTGCAACTAGTTCTGTAATACACGTAGGATCCTGTATTCTGGTTTCAGATACGCAACATATGTCGATTTCTAATTTATCCAACGTACGAGCAAGAGATTCTTGCTGTCCAAGTTGTTTTAATGTTCGCACATTAAATGCGCCTACGTTAAAACCTAACTTAGGTTTAATGAATGATCGTCTACAAGAACCATTTTCGATATTTGGCAACCTAGTATTGGGCTCAGTGTTATGATCTAAACCAACCATATTTATAGTATCTAAAAGAGAGTTATTGTAAGATTGAGAAGAGGAAGGGGAAGGAAAGGACGCAGAATCGAATATAGAGTTGGAGTTGCCTGCAGTAGCCTGTTTTCGCTTATCCACCCTGCACGGCTCAGCAGATAAGGCGACCCTTTTTATACTGCGCGACGGCCGATGCAGTATGTAATTATTGTAAGTTGTACTTGTCATGGTTATATGTGGACTGTAAAAGAACACTAGGTCGCCCATTCCTAGTGATGGTTTTTATTCTGAGTTTTCCTTCTCCTAGATAGTCTGCCAACCAAAGCTGATGAGCACTATCTGCCCAGATGCCAGTGGCCAGAGTTTCCTTCAGCAGCCGAAACTTGCCCCTCACGTCTGGAACGCTTGCTCTCATTCCGTCACTACACATTTAACAAAAAGTTACAGTGCAGTTAGACCAAACTCGAGGCTTCACATGAAACGGGATGATGGCTGTCCCTTTAAGGCCCGGCAAGGTTCATGTTACCAATCCCGGGTCGACTAGCTTGAGCCCGCCGGT
>JAQBSW010014795.1:0-10995 GCA_029291075.1 Eudiplozoon nipponicum | reverse complement strand
AACAGTATTTAACTGTAATATATTGAACTGAATGTCATGCTTACCACGAAATGTGATAACTGATATCGATCATGGCCAGAGTGTATGGATTTACTGGAGTAACAGGTGTTCAGAAATTTTTGTAATTCTCAATTTCGGTGAACTATAGCATAATTTGATATCCATCAGGTTGGTATCATGTACCGACTCGGAAACCAAAGTGTTAGTACCATGTACCTTTTCTGTACAATAATGTTGGTATCGGTTACTAACGCAATAGCCATAGTGTTAGTATCCTTTACAGACTCGGTATATATATTATATAGTGTGAGTTAGCGTTGAAGTCGCAATAACTTAGACTTTATATGATGTTAGCTTCACTATTGCAGGTTCACACATTCTTATAGGAGATTGTTCCGTCCTATTTTACTACAATCTTATGCAAATATAGAGTGGGTAAAGGGCGTAATACCGATTCCTACTGATGAGTCGCTAGTAAGCACGAAACGAATGTGCACTAGATTATTCTTTCCGTTCATGCTATCTTTGGTTTAACCTTTTGGTCATATTTAAAATAATTTATAACTAGGTGAGCAAGACATAATACAAAATTGCATATATATTTGTTCTCCGCCGCAAATAGCAGCTAACTAATATACATTTTGTTTGCCTGTCATGAGATCATTCAATTACATTTGCTTCTGTCTTCTGTCTGATGTTTTTACAAAACGTAAGTCTGTTGGCTTTTGATATAAAACGAATACATTTTTAGTGTAGTCACTTTACCTTTACTGACGTTAATTATGTATTTTGCGTATAAATTTACATTAATCGAATTTTGAATACGTTACACAGCAGAATGAGGAAGAAAAATTATTTTCATGGAATTACGAGATTGTCGGCTGGAAGGCAGATTTGTTTTACAGATGTTTTTAGCTAAAAAAGTCTTCACACAACTATCGAATTTTTACCTACGATGATTCATGTGAAAAATTTAAATAATTTACTTCTAGGTTTTCACCCAGTACTTTCCTGCGTTTCCCTGAAGATTCACCTGTCTATTATTAACGCCACTTCAACCTGTTGATTTTATACACAAGTAAAACTCTTTATGATTTAAAACTTCTTGGTAACCCTAAAATGATAAATATATTAATGTCATCTTTAAACCTGGTGAAGTATCGATAAGTTAGGATAATTTTTTCTATTAATCGAGGCATTATTTTAATTAATTTTATGTTACAATTTTAGGGGGACATATATAGGTTTTAAAATAAATGAAATACAGTTTAAAAAACCACACGATGTCACTGTGTTGCCATTTTATACTAGGTATATATATATGCCCAATCTGTCATTACTGAACAGACACTATATGCTATTGGGGAGTGGTATTGAATGAATATTTATAGAATTAAACACTACACTGTCTGCAACCAATGTTCGTTTAATTATATAAATGTTCATTTCAATATCACTTCCCCATGCAATGTGGTGTCTGTTCAGTAATGACAGATTGGGCATGGTTAGTTGGAACTTTGGGTCTAAAGGGATGCCATATGAGCTCCACCTAAAGGAAAAATTGACTAACCAAGTTACATTAGCTAGTATATAACTGAAAATTGTGTGTAGTGTAGTGTGCGGCAGGATAGCTCAGTGGTTAGAGCACCAGACTCCGAAGCAGACGTGCCCAGGTTCGTATCCTGTCCGCGGCAAATTCTGGCCAGTACTTGATGAGTTCCCAATAAGGACGAAACCGGTCTACTGGATGAATTGCCTTTTCTACACTATACAATTCTTAGTTTGTACTGACATATGTAAGTAATTAATGGGTCAGGTGTTTATATCAAGACCGCAACCTTGATTATAATAATAAAATTCACTGTCAGTTGCTACAATCAGTGCGCCCTGAAAGCTATAATTCACACACTTTGTAAGAAATTGCATCAACCACTTATAAACATAGAAGGACAGCACTGAGTAAATAAATATATCTTTTAAAATGTACTTATAAACATAATTTGAAAAAATGAAAATTCGGTTTACGACAAGACGCAGGTTTAGAATATTGAGTAATCAGTAAGCTCAGCCCACTTGCGCCAAGGAAAATGTGAATTATTTGAAGCTAAATTTAGTATATCCTCTTGGACCTATATTTCATTGTTTGCAATTAATTACATGTATGCCTGATTGTTAGTTCTTCTCGTGAAATAAGTTTGAACTATGGAGTTACCACACAAGGTATTTAATGCATTATTTTTCTCAAAGCTAATCAGGATTATACTTAGACATTAATGTTTAGATAAAACTGTAAAATAGGTCAATCCACACTAATTTATCTCTAACTACCAAGCATGCATGTTCAATTAATTGGTTTTGATCCAATTTTATAAGGATTACATTGTATTATCTACTTCTAATAACAAGATACGTTCTGTCACAAGTTATAAACATCTTTCATTTATAATGGGAAAACTTGATAATATAAGTGTATTCGGTAATAACTACACTTTTCACAGAAAAGCAAATATTATTCATCTGATAGACCGATTTAATCCGTGTTGTTCATGAATCAGTAGATGAATTTCCTTTTGCTATCTTATACAATTTTTTACAAATGA
This sequence comes from Eudiplozoon nipponicum, assembly GCA_029291075.1. NCBI lineage: Eukaryota > Metazoa > Platyhelminthes > Monogenea > Mazocraeidea > Diplozoidae > Eudiplozoon > Eudiplozoon nipponicum. The sequence continues at coordinate 8,395 of JAQBSW010014795.1, read as the reverse complement.
AACTTCATAATTATATTATATATATATATATATATATATATATATATATATATACATATATGTGTGTGTGTGTGTGTGTGTATAGCTACATATTTAACAATATGCATTTCCCAATTTCATGGTTTTATTAGGTCATCCAAGATATTTCAATCAATTGTCTTGTGGGCTCGACATCATTTCGATGGCTGGAGAATGGATAACTGCCGTTGCAAATACGAATATGTAAGTTTAATTAGTCATGGTTTTATTGGTTGATTTGAGTGAATTTACAACAGAAACTTTACAGGCAAAGTTGAGCTTTTTCCTGGTTATTAATCGAACTCAGTTTACATTTCAACCGAATCATTAAGATAGATTTACTTTATCTTATTATAAACAGCAATAGTATATCTTGGGATTTTTAAAACAATTTAGATAAAATACCAATGTTTATATAGTGTTGAAGTTATATTCAATAAAATTTGAACAATGCAAGTTGACGTGTGGTCACAAATTGATTTAATAAAATGTCGCTTTAAACATGCTGAAAAATAATTTTTGAATCCTCCATGTAATTAGTATCATTATGTCAATAAATTATGCGAAGAGCGCAACTTAAGGAATTAAATGTGATAATAAATTAGCATTTAAAACAGCTAATTAAATAAAACTGCTGTTGTCAGTATACCTGAATCAAGATGCACATGTTGAAAAGGTCTTGTATTTTAAATACGTATTTATTTAATAAAAATAGCTCAAAAAGGTAAGTCTGAATCAAAAGTGGTAGCCCAGTGTTACAAAAACCTAAAAATATGTATTTCTTTACATCAAGGTTACGAGTTTAACTTAAACACTAATCCCATTATATATATTTTTCATGATAGACTGAGTCTTGTATAATGTAGAAAAGGAAATTCATTTAATAGACTGGTTTTATCCTTATTGGGAACTCTTAAAGTATTGTCCAGAATATTTGCTGCAGACCGTACATGAAATAACCAACTAGATAGAAATCGATCTTCTGGATAATTAGTATTTGTTACTTTATACAAGGCTTAGTTTGTACTGTGAAATGTATCATTAATGATGTGATTATGATATAAACACCTGACCCATTATGTACAAACAATTGTCAGTATAAACTATGTATTGTATAGTGTAGAAAAGGCAACTCATCCAGTAGATCGGTTACGTTTTTATTGGGAACTCATCACGTATTCTCTTGAATTTGCCGCGGATAGAGCTTGAAACCGTACACGTCAGCTTTGAAATCAGCTGCTCTAACCATTGAGCCACATTGCCGCAGACTATACACAATGTTCAGTTATATACCAGCTAGTGTATTTTTGATTAGCCTTTCGTTTAGGTGTAGCTTATATGGCATCCCTTTAGACAAGACAAATATATGTACATAATGGGTCAGGTGTTTATATCAAGAACGCAAAATTGATTAAAATTACTTGTTATCACCGGATTGTGCGGATGGTGGTAACAATTCTTTAAATCAAGTTTGCGAGCTTGAAGTAAACACCAATCCTATTGTATTTGACCAGTTGTCGAGGAACATAGCAAAATGACCGCCAGTCGCACGCTCTGACGCTTTTCAAACTTCTATGATTATCATGAGCGTACGACGGCGAACTGACTAGCAAAGGCCAAACCGCATTGCATATGTATGCAAAGCAAAATTATATATACGGCTCTCACGGCTAGTAATCTTGCATACATTGTACTTGACGGTAAGTATTAGCTACATAATTTCTATGCAGTCGCGGACATTATCAGTTGGAGCTTTCGCCACATATATAAATAGGTAATACAAATAAACAATCAATGATTTTGCGGGTGGTGATGACAATTCTATAATACAAGTTTGCGAGCTTGAAGTAAACACCAATCCCATTGTATTCAGCTAGTCGTCGAACAACATAGTAAAACCTTGCCAGTCGCGCGCACTGACGCATTTCGACCTTTCATGATTACTATCAGATTACGACGGCAAAATATCTAACGAGAGTCAAATCGCAATGCATATATATGAAAGGCAAAATTAGATATGCGGCTCTCACCTCTAGTAGTCTCAAATACGTTGTACTTGACTGTAAATTTCGGCTGCCTTATTTCTATGCAGTTACGACCATTAACTTTATGCAGCTTTCGCCACATCTATAAAACGTGTCAGTGTGTTCGACTGACGGTAGTTTTGCTATGTTGTTCGACGAGTGGTTAAATGCAATGGGTTTGGTATTTACTTCAATCTTGCAAACTTGATTTAAAGATTCGTTACCAACACCCACGCAATCATTGAGTATTTAACTGTATAACCTATTTTTATATGTGGCGGAAGTTGAAAAAAGTTAATGGTCGTGACAGCATAGAAATTGTACAGCCGACAATTGCAGTCAAGTACAATGTATGTAAGACTACTACAGGTGAGAGCCGTATATCTAATATTGCTTTCCATATATATATATATATATATATATATATATATATATATATATATATATATATATATATATATGTATATATATATGCATTGTGTTTTGATACTTACTGGTCAGATTTCCATCGTACTCTGATTGATGATCATGGAAGGTCGAAACGCGTCTGTGTGTGCGACTAGAGTTAGGTTTGCTATGTTATTGGACGATTAGTTAAATACCGGTTGAATCGCCTTTTCTACTCTATACAATACTTAGTTTATACTAACAAATTTATATACATAATGGTTCAGTTTTGCATGTCAAGTTTGGATCCTTGATTGAAAGTAAATAAACTGTTTGTCCAGTCGAATGTTTCTTAATTTTAGTTAGACTTCTGAGAACTGCGACTGTAGATCGTCATATGTGGCAATACATTTGCTTTGCTAATCAAAGTTAGCAAAAAGAAATCAAAATCGTCCAGTTTATCGAACATTAATGTTTTTCTATACCTTGCTAAAAGATAAAAATTATTTTTGAGACGTGAAGCCAGTAATTATTTATGTAGTGTCCTAAATTCTGTTAAACTACAATGTGATATAAATTTCTGAGGCTATAAATTTTGCATTGAGACTAAGCCTACAATGTACAGCACGGAATTGAAATAATCAGTTAAAGCATTCTAATATATATATATATATATATATATATATATATATATATATATAAAAAAAAATACGTGTGTGAGTGTGTGTGTGTATTGACCTTCTTGATATTAAACGTAATGTGAAAGATGTGTTTTATTAACCACTATTGCTTAAAATGTTATCGATATTTTCTGTCACTTTTTAATATTTAATCATTTTTTCATTTTAATTTTCCTAATTACATTAAGGTTTACATATGAAATCGCACCAGTATTCACATTAATGGAAGATGTAACACTACATCGTATGCGAGGATTTATTGGCTGGAGTGACGGCGATGGCATATTTGCTCCAGGCTAGTCTCAATTCACATTCTTTTAAACTTTAGTATCCTGATTGGTGCCATTAAAAAAATAAAATAAAGCTGATCGACCCAAAAAAGATTTAATGCGAGTAAATAGCTATACCATAGTTCGAGGTTAAATCTCACGCGAAAACCCTGAAGATACATATGGCATCAATCAGGAGTCGGCGATATAAAGTTTAAAATGCCAATAAGCTTAAAACCTGGTGTTTTTTAACTGGATGCTCAAAGTATGATCAAAATTAAATTATCAAATCTTGTGCCTAAAGAAGACTAATTAAAAATTGATATTACATTAACACATTTATTGTCGGGTGTAAAAATGTATGCCAAATCTGACCCCACAATGCTTAAAATGGACTCATAGATACTAAAATAGAAACTAAAACTACCTGCGTGATAATATATTTCAACGTATAACATTTAATTGAAGGTTTTTTAATGGAATTAGAGCAGTCTAATAAGCATTTTTCAAAGGATATCGAAATAAAGACTAAAGTTAACTAACACTGTTGTGACAATTATTCTAAAGATAATTTTTTTGTAATTTAAGTCGCAATAATCATCCTGAAAATCTCATCAAATAAATTAATTATTTTGCTAATTGAAAGTACAGATTTAATATTTTAAAGAAATTTAACAAATTTGGTTTCAGATTTCACCGAATAATTAATATCTAAGGGGGCATTTTAGCCATGACAGAGAAGAAATTAGAATACTTAGAACAAGGAGATGAGACGACTTTTATTTAAAGTTTAATTAAAATTCGAGGATTAGGAAACAAAATAACCTTTGATGATTACTTTAGTTAGCAAACATTTCAAAAGAATCCAGTCAGATTAATCAAGTGATAGACCGAGAAGTGCATAAATTTTATATGGTAACTAGACGATTTTTTGAAAGAAAAGTTTTAATAGAAAACCAGAAATTTTTATCTTTTAGCACAAAGATGTAAAATTAATGTGCCGCCAGAAGCACACAAAAATACATTGCAGACGCTTATGTCAGGTATCATGAACAGGAGAACGAGATACTATAACTGACAAAGAAAATAATAAAAGCCACCCATAGGTGTGAGATGATGTCGATTTTGGGATATATTCGAAAATATAGAGCAGAAAATCAGCGGCATAGACATGATTTAAAAGAAAACAATTTAAAAAAGTAGACGTGAGGATATCAAGAAGCTTCCTACTGGGTACAATAAAATTTATTGCATCATCAGAAAAAAATTGATGCTTGCACAGCTAAACATTTTAACCTTACAGGCAGCAAAACTGTTGAATTTGCGATTTAGAAATAAAAATTAATGCGATACATGCAAAATAAATGAAGCGTTAAAAACATTCCTTAAATCAAGTTTGCGAGCTTGAAGTAAACACCAATCCCATTGTATTTAACCAGACGTCGAACAACATAACTAAACTACTGTCAGTCGCAACGCACTGACGCGTTTCGACCTTCCTTGATCATTATCAGAGTACAACGGCAAACTGAATTGCGAGGATCAAACCGCATTGCACATATATGGAAAGCAAAATAATGTTAATAAAAATCGAATTAGAATCCTAGAAAAAATCAGAAATACTTTTTGACCTAAAAATGCCTATTTGATTATTTTGTACAATCATTAATATATTTTGTGAAAAAAGCCACTTCGACCCGCGTGTACCCTTTCTAAAAATATATTTTCTTTATTGTTCTCCATTGCTTTACTTTGAAACAGTTCAAATTTTGAAGTTAATGTATAATGGATTACATTAAGCGGCCCGTAGCATTAAATAACACAAAAAAATAATAAAACATGCTAGATAAACATTTATATAATTAAACGAAAATTGGTTGCGCGGCATCCTGCGGCAGGATGGCTCAGTGGTTAGAGCACCAGATTCCGAAGCAGACGTGCCCAGGTTCGAGTCCTGTCGTCAGCAAATTCTCTCCAGTACATGATGAATTCCCTTTTCTACACTATACAATTCTTAGTTTATACTGACATATGTAAGTAATTAAAGGGCCATCAATTGAGGCCAAAAATTACATCATCTGAAAATGAGGAAAATTCAAGATTTTACCGACCTATGAGTGCTATCAATTGTCTCGCACAAGAAAAATGCGGTCAAATCCACTCTAAGAAGGACAGCAATGCGCAAGCAAATGCATCTTTTATAATGGGTCAGGTGTTTATATCAAGGCCGCAACCTTGATTATAATAATGCTAGATGAAATCGTTTATATAAAATATGTGATTTTGACAATACCTAGAAAAATTTTGCGCAACAACTAACAAATTATAAAGCAATTAATGTGATGGATCTAATAGAAGTGCACTATTGTGTAGTGGGTAGAATGGAAAATAAAATAATTATCATTAGAGAAATTACTCTGATCAGTAGTTTTTTATATATACACCTTTATTATTTTTATATAAACTTCGTTATAAATATTCAATGTAAACCTCTCAGAATTCTAGGAATTTAAACTAAAATATCTTCTTAATTGGCCGCCTGATAAATATACGGTTTTGCAAATAAACTATATTGTCGCGATTATATTGAACTTATTCTCCTTCAACAGATAGGACATGCCGGCTTCTGTCTTAATTGCTTTATTTAAGTTCATCATCTACTCTTGCAAACCATTGGCCCATTCTCAGTTTCCTCATCTTTAGAAGATGCGCTAAAATAGTTACAATCGTTAAAATATTTAACATTAATCTTCATAAATATTAGTTGAATATTGTCGCAATTGAAATCTAGATAGTAGAGACTAAAGAGCTTTTAACTGTGACCATAAATCGAATCGGGTCCATTTTGGACTGCATATATAAATTTCCATGGATAGCTACCAGAGCTAATCATCAATAAAATGAAGAACGTCTTCTTGTCACTACCTCCAAAAAGTATCGTTAAATTAACATTACAGCATTAGTAATTTGAAAGCCCATGAAAAAAAAATTAATACATATTGTAAATTTTTAAAAAATATTTGAAAACTATTTTAAAATAAATGATAATAAGATTAAACTAGACTGTTTTTGTCAGAAGAGGCAAATAGATAGCTGCCTCATTTGAAATTGTATTTTAGCATCCATAGATTGAGTAACTTCTAAAATTTCATGCGACTTGATCTTTAAATATATTATTTGAAACAAACATCCTCTATCTATTAGTAAATACAATATTCTCCATAAAGGAGGATACAGTATGACAAAATATAGCCACAGAAAACAATTATTATTTACCAAAATCTCAGTCCAAGAACAGCAATGCCTTCTTCACAAACTTTTAGGTCCTTATCAGTATATCTAATTATTTCTTAAAATGACGGTTGCGGAGTTGAGATAAACACTAATACCAGTATATATATATATATATATATATATATATATATATATATATATATGTCAATATAAACTAAGCATTTTATAACATATATATTAAATATATACAGATGAAGGGATTGGTATTTGTCTCAAGTTCGCAAACTTGATTTAAATAAATGTTATCAAAACTCGTGCCATCAATGTTTAATAAATAACATATTTGCTTGTCTGCAACAAGTTTATAGCCATTGACAAAACGAGTAAGCTCTAAATCATTACTAGGTAACTTTTACAAATCTTGTTTTGACTCTTAAAGAGCTCAGAGTTACATAGAAAACCCAGTTTGATAATAAGGACATTTAGGCATGCTCTAATAAAATTTGGCTAGCTATAAAACTGATTGTATTAATTCAAGAGGCTAGGAGTTGATAATCATTCAATCTAACAAGCACTGATTGCAAGGTTTTTGATAGCAGTTATATGGATAAAGTTTGCGGGCCCTAAATAAAAATCAACTCTGTTCTTGAAAAGTCCCACATCCTAACAAAACCATCGCCAGTTACGCAATAAATGTAAGTACGTTTGAATGACGCTAACTTTTCTATGCTGTGCGACAATTTAAACTCGTGGCTGCTTTTTATCCATATTTCACAAACCTCATTTTAATAACTGCTTATTATATTTTATCTTAAAGTGAAAATTCAGGTGTGCGAGACAAAAATCAATCATTTGCCTAAGACAATTTATATTGGATTCAGTATTGTGCATGCCAGCAATAGAAGACTCAAATAAGTGCCCTCCGTTCTAAATTATTTTTACGGAAAACCGGTACACTTCGATGAAAACATATTATTGAATTTAATTTGACAACCATATGACACTTACTGATATATTTTATGTTGAAGTAAGCATTTTTATATGAAACAAAATAGATTTATTTATGTGTGATAAATTCAAGTAATCACATTAGTTTGTTTTTCTATTTTCAGGGGGCGCGATTTCAAATTTATACGCAGTACTTGCGGCTAGATATTTAAAGTTCCCCGAAATCAAAACGCAGGGAATGTTCGGCATTCCACGACTCTGTATGTTCACATCAGTTCAGGTAGATGGATAAATAAAATTTTTCCTAATTTTTTAACATAACTGTAAGTAACAAGATGATCACCAGTAAAATATTGTCGCACTTACATTTCCGTTTGCGTATTTTCTAAATCAGGATTCGCACGTCGGTATATTATATCATTTGTACAATAAGACACAAGAATTATTTTTTAAATAAGCTAGTTATTAAAGAACTCTAAGGGTCCAATAAAGCCATCATTAACTAAAGATGTAAGCCTATTAATACATACGTTTTGAGTTTTTAGGATAAACCTTAAATAAATTTTTTATTTGGTTAGGTAATTCTGGACAATAGAACGAACATATCTTGTAATTAAATACTGTTTGTTGCGCAGAACTAATATATATGCAAGTATGTATTAGGTTTTGCGAACCTAGTAACAAATTAGTTCAGTTGTGACCAGAAGGATAAACCAAAGGCAGCATGAACGGAAAGTATAATCTCATGCCAGTAAGCACGAAACGAATGTGCATGAGATTATACTTTCCGTTCATGCTGCCTTTGGTTTATCCTTCTGGTCACAACTGAACTAAT
>JAQBSW010014794.1:0-10996 GCA_029291075.1 Eudiplozoon nipponicum | reverse complement strand
AGTAAATGCCGTACGACGTTACAAACTCGGTTAAGGTACTCTGAATAGAGATTAGTTACTGATATGGGGGCCCTTAAGAAGGCCTTGGCGGCGTTCGCGTAAGTTATATATATGTAAGTTGATGTTCTGTTCCTTGGGTGGACTCTGGTTGTGGTTCATGCTGTTGTTATCATGTGTGGATAACTTGGTTGAAGTTCTGCATTAATTGGCTCGTCTTGCTGGCTGAAGTGCAACACGGCGAGTCACGAATGTTGCCAATTGTTGGTGAAACAAATCAATATCCAGCGTAGGTATTGACAGCCGACAGCACGCACATGTGTAACACGAGACAGAAAGCAGATATGACCAACTGACTTGCATGGTAAATTACCGTGCTTAAATAGCATGCAATATGTGTACTTGCATACCATTGGTTAAACGTGGTTAAACGTGGTTAAACGGCAATTTGCTTTTTTCTCATTGGTGCAACGTAAATAAATTTGAATTTAATTTACGCAATATGTCGGCGATTGATTTGTGTCGTTACAACACTTTCCTCTCTGAAAAAAAAGAAAAAAAATATTCCTCTCTGCGAGGCTAGAAAAGAAATGCATGACAGAGTTCGAACCAAGTTAAGCAAAATATGATGAACCATAAGTGCTGGGCTTAAATATGCTTGTTGGTTGCTTCAACAATGATATGATGCCAGGTAACCATTAGGAATTGCTACAAAAATTGTTAGCTCTAGTGGACGGTCATAGCACGTGAGGCAAAATAGAGCAGTGTAAGTTTTTGGAGCCGCAGCGTGAAGATTTCGAGGTAAATCGCCTCTGAATTTGCCAGGTTTAAGTTAAAACCTAAGCAGGTTGGATCGTTGTCAAGTGTTTGTATACGACCAAAGGAGCTAGAGTGCTCGACGTTGTGGTCATGACATTTGTAGAGTGGTCTTTGTGAAATAGATAAAGTTGAGATATGCATTGAAGGTGGCCTGTACCATGATATGAAGCTGATCACTACTTAGTGTTGCTACACGAAAGCGTTAGCTCTAAGTAGCCGGTCATACCAAAATAGGCAGTGTAATGTCATGTGTGAGAAATACATTATAATGTAAAAATATATACATTAAAATTACTGCCTCAGAGGTGGCATAATACCAAAGAACTGTTCAAAAATGCTACACAATTGTTAGCTAAGAACAGGTGGTTATGCCACGTGAGACAAATACTAAAAATTAACGTAAAGTTTAAAAAAAATTTTATAGTTAAATGTTAATGTTTAAAAAAAATTAATTACGCGTTATACAAAGCAGGTTGAGATTGTGGGCAGACGGAGCCTGAGACGTGTGTAGAAGGTTGAACGCTCTCAGGATCAGGTGGTTCGATAAACGGTTTTAACCTGTCTATGCTTACTGATGTCGGTGTAGCGCCTTGCATAATGATGAAGTATTTTGGCTGTCTTAGTAAAATCGGGTAAGGACCGCGATACTTGGGTTGTAGTGGTGCAACAGCATTATTGTTGCAAACGAGTACTCTCTTGCAGCTGTGGAGCTGTGGGTAAACGAAGACTGGACGAGGCGTGTGTCTCGGCTGCTGTTCGGACATGTTACCAAAATGAAGTCGAAGGCGGGTAGCTTCGTTTTGTGGGTCATCTTGTGCCGGTAGTAGACGTGGGAGCTGACTAGGCAGGCGTAGATCCATGCCATACAAGAGTTGTGACGCAGACGTTTTAATGGATTCTCGAGTACGGGAACGCATGGCCAGCAGAACTAAAGGTAGTGCATCGACCCAGTTGCCATTAATGGACGAGGATGCTAAAGCTGCTTTGAGTTCCCTATGCATTCTCTCTACCTTGCCATTAGCTTGGGGATGGTAGGCAGTCGTCTGGCGTAAGATGCATCCCATGTACCGCAAGGTGGTCTTGAAACGATCAGATGAGAAGCAAGTGCCTCTGTCCGTGATGACCTCATTGGGAACACCGTAATTGGATATCCATGCAGAGATAAAACCGTTAGTTACCTCGTCCGCAGAAATGGTGCCAAGAGGTAATGCCGCAGGCCACCGTGTAAATCTATCGATCATAGTTAGAAGGTAGCTGAAACCTTGAACCTTTGTCAGATGAACTATGTCGATGTGGACGATGGCTAGGCGAGAAGTAGACCGAAAATGTTGCAACTTAGAACGAGTGTGTCTTGTGATCTTGTTTTTTTGACAAATTGCACACTCTGAGACCCATCGTTTTACATTCTGCCTAAGTCTGTGACCCAAAAACGATCTGTAAGAAGTCGGGCAGTCGCTTGGCTTCCTGGGCGAGAAATTGAGTGAATTGAATCGAAAACTTTTCTCTGAAGGTTGGTCGGCAGAATTGGCTTTTTGAGCTGCGTACCCGTGAAGTACACAATAGATAAGCCTTGCCAGAGAAGGCATACGAACTTTGTGGGGTTGCGGGCTATTGATCTTTGAATGTGAATGTCACCGCGTTGTTCAGTTCGCAGGAGAGTTGGCGTTAGTGCAGGTTCACCGAGTGCCACGGAGTTGACAGTGAATGGTGACGGTGAAGGTGGTTGTAGAGAGACGTCTGGCCTAGACAGGGCATCCGCAATGAAGTTCTGTTTGCCCTTGACGTGAAAGACGTCAAATTGCCATTCGCTTAGACGAGAAAGCTGTCTTTCCACTCTGGCAGGGTACTTAGCGATAGATGAAGTTGCGTTTCGAAGTGCGCTAACTATTGGTGCATGATCTGTGAAAACAACAAATCTGCTACTGCCAATGATGCTGATAAAATGGCGCACTGCGTCGTGGATGGCGAGAAGTTCTGGTCGAAAGTGTCGCACCGTTTCATCACCGGTTGAGAGTACAGAAACTGATAGGGCTCGAACCCGTCGATCCTTGTCCCAGCGGTTCACAGCGAATTCGGTAGCACCCGGTCGAGCAGAGAAACCGGCTGTAATCTGACGCGTTAGCATTGTAGCATTTGCTAACGAGTTGATGGGAAGTCGAAGTAATTCCTCGTCTTCGGATGACCAAGTAATGATGGAATTCTTGTTAAGTCCTTTTCGGTTCCGTAGGTGCCTGTACAAAGGATAAAGTTGTTTTGAAAGGCCCGGAAGGAACTTGCGATAATAGTTTAGTACTCCCAGGATTTTCTGCAAATCGCTCAAAGTCCTTGGTGACTTGATATTCTTGATTGAATTCGTCTTTGACGGCAACGGTTGAATACCTTGGGCCGTGATACGATGCCCCAAGAAGTCGACGGATGAAGTTGCAATTTGCGTCTTGTCACAGTTGATCTTGAGTCCGTGGTTGGATAAGCGTGAGAGGACATTTCGTAGATGTTTCTGCATGAGATTCTAGATCTGGACTGAATACCATAATGTCATCGAGATATGACATACAATAAGCAGAGTCGTCGCGAAGTATGTTGTCTATGAATCTTTGAAATGTCTGTGTAGCACACTCAAGTCCAAAAGGTATGTAAAGGTATTCGAAAAGGCCAAATGGAGTGATGACAGCAGTTTTCTCGATATCCTCTGGTGCTACCGGGATGTGATGGTTGGCTTGTCTAAGGTCAATTACTGAGAAGAAATTGCCGCCGTTGAGTTTTTCAAGTAATGTGTTAATATTTCGAATAGAATATGCATCAGATTTTGTCACTGAATTTAGCTTACGGTAGTCTCCACAGGCTCTGTACGATCCGTTTGATTTGAGACTAAGTGCAGTGGTGACGCCCATGAACTTTTCGATGGTCTGATGATTCCCTCTTCCAAAAGCCTTGAGAATTCTTCTTGGGCAGCTTTCAGCTTAGCAGGAGCTAGTGGTCGCTTCTTGAGTGCAATAGGTTGTCCTTCTGTGACGATATGATGCATCGTGTTGGAGACTCGTAGATCTGATTTGTTAAGATCGAAAAGCGATTTGTATTTTCGAAGAGCTGCTGATATCTCTGCTGAATGATGCACTGGGGTTGGCTGAATGACCTGTAATTCCAAACGCTCGGAGGCAAGTGTCCAAAAGCTTTGTTCAAGTCCGGTGGAGGGGTCGATGATCTTTTGATTGGCAAGATCAACAATGAGCCGAAATTTTAGAAGGAAATCAAGGCCTATTATATTATGTGAGACCTTGGCAATGATGAAGTTGTGGGAAAATTCACGTCGTGGACCTATGTTGAGTGTGCGGTATTGGCAGCCATAAGTTGGTATGCGCTCGCCTGTAGCTGTTGCGAGAAGAACGCCTAGCGACATCTCGGCCATTGAATCACCTTTGAGAACTGAGACCGCCGCACCTGTGTCTACGATGTACTCTTCGCCAGTTTTGAAATCAAGAAGGTGCAGAAGTTCGTTTGGCTGTTTGGCCATGTCATGCAAACTAGTAGGCTGGTGATTGCGACCGGCATTGTCTGTTTGGTTCTCTATGTGAAAAATTCGGCGTGGACGAATAGAGTCGACAGGGATGTCGGATTGTAGTTGGCTTCTTCCCTGTAGCGCCGTTGATGCTGTTGATGTGCAGAAAGAACGGTCTTCTACTTCCTGCGCCAGACGTTTCCCGATACTGATGCACCCTTGTGCCTGCGGTCTGTTGTCTCTTCCGTCAGCTGTGGAAATTGACACTCATTCGGAAATTCTTCGGAACGACAAAGACAAACTTGGCAAGCATAAAAAAACTTCTGTTGGTTATAACACCAGTTCTTTGGAGCATATTTATTAAATGATTGCGGAGATCTCGATCGCCGCCTACCATTATAATTTGACTTGGAAACGAATTTTGGTCGAGCATTGACTTGATTTATCTCGGATTTGGTAATGGCCAATCCTTCTAGAACTTTGGCCATGTTCGCCACTGTTCTCTCTAAGGGAGAGATTCTATCATCTTGCGGGGGTGAAGAAAAGGATGATGGATTCACTTTGGGTTCCAAAACCCTATATTCTAACTCACATCTCTCAGATAAGTCATCTATAGAGAGTGTTGGGGAGCTGTCTGGCAAAGAGTTTTAATGTTTGGGGAAGATTGGTAATAAAAACAACCTTAGCCTCATGGTCAGAAATGTTGGTTTTATACCAACGTTTCCGTAATTCCCTCAGTATTTCTATGGGGCCAAGATTTGGTATATCTAACTGCGCATATTTGTTTATTATCTGCTCAGTTTCAGTGGGTCCAAGCAAGGATTCTACCTCGTTTTGTAGGCCCAAAATGGGATTAGATAGCTTCCTAATGGCCTCAAGCTTAGGATAAATCCGTCGCTGCAATTCAGAAGGTAGTTTAGCAAAACCTTTGACAGTTTTTGATGAATGTCATAATCAGGAAACGGGGAGAAAGCGGAGTCTACGCGCATAAAAAATAACTCACTATCTCCATCCCAAACAGGAACATCAATATCTAAAATTGGACCTGACATTTTAACAATCTTACGGGATCTTAAAAGCATAAATTTATAAGCAATATGAAAATGTATATATAAATGTATAAATATATAACGAAACGCTTACCCACAAACAGCTTCCACTGTTGCTTGATATTGTCCAGTACAAAAGGAAAAAACGAACAGAGGCCCCGATGGCCTTGATGACAATGTATTATTATTTCAACACAGAACAGCGTCACTCCTTCCAAAAATTGAAATTGTATTGTAGGGAAGACGAACAGAGGCCCCGTTGACCTTTGGTGCCAATGGATTATTATTTTCAACAGCAAGAATAACACACTGCTTCCAAAATTTGAAATTTTCCTTTAGGGAAGACGAATACCACAAACAAAAATTCCCAGAAAAAAAACAGGATCAGGGTAAAGAAAACGCAAATGTTAGTCGATTTATCCCAAACAAATGAAGAAAGTCAATTTATTTATACCCAAAAAAAAATCAGATAAATAATCAATATCCTGGCGCGGTCGCCAATTTTGTAAACGCCCCGGCTTCAAGTAAATGCTGTACGACGTTACAAACTCGGTTAAGGTGCTCTGAATAGAGATTAGTTACTGATATTGGGGCCCTTAAGAGGGCCTTGGCGGCGTTCGCGTAAGTTATATATATGTAAGTTGACGTTCTGTTCCTTGGGTGGACTCTGGTTGTGGTTCCTGCTGTTGTTATCATGTGTGTTGAAGTTCTGCATTAATTGGCTCGTCTTGCTGGCTGAAGTGCAACACGGTGAGTCACGAATGTTGCCAATTGTTGGTGAAACAAATCAATATCCAGCGAAGGTATTGACAGCCGACAGCACGCACATGTGTAACACGAGGCAGAACGTAGATACGACCAACTGATTGCATGGTAAATTACTGTGCTTAAATAGCATGCAATATGTGTACTTGCATACTATTGGTTAAACGTGGTTAAACGTGGTTAAACGTGGTTAAACGGCAATTTTGCTTTTTTCTCATTGGTGCAACGTAAATAAATTTGAATTTAATTTACGCAATATGTCGGCGATTGATTTGTGTCGTTACACATTTATTTGGCAACAAAGGCCAATGGACCCAAACATTTGAATAACCAATCAGAGATAGGATATGTGGAGATGGATGAAATTGTGACTAGCAAAGTATTTAACCACAGTGGAGGGAGGAGTTGAGGAAGAGAAGTGCTTTCATCAACTTCCAGTAAGTTCAATCTGGTGAAAAATCGATTCAATTTGACTAGACAGGATCAACTGGAGTACAATCTATGAAGGGTCCGAGCATCAATTCGGGGTGGACTGGTGTCGGAGAGAAGAATTTGAGTGTGAGTTCGAAAGTGATGGCGGATTGGTAGCAGAAGTCGACCAACGGAGTTCTTTGTCTTGGATATTTAATTTCTGTAGGGTAGTAATGACTAGGATGAAGTCGACTATATTGAAGCTTGTGTCTCGTTTAGGGTTCACTGGCTTCGGTTGAGCAAGGTTATGACTGATGGTAAGCGAGGAGGAATCAATGTCCGATGTATACCGTCGGGTGGTTTCCGGTTGTTCGCTGAAACAAAAAGGAAAAAAATAGTTGAGCAAAACGTGGTAAAATATTCTCTTTTTGAATGCAATAGAATGAAAAATGAAAATAGAAATGATATCAGGGAGTCAAGAGTGAGAAAATTAATACCAGAGGGGAAAAGTGGAAAGTAGAGGCCATCCAGAAGGGACTTCACCATCCGAAACTAGTAAAAATGGACTAGTCTTGGGGTAAAAGACATGTTATTGTTTATGAAGGAACCAATTTCGCTTCAAATCGGTCGACTTACATTAAGATTTGTTAAACAAATGCCTTTGGGCCGCCTTTTTAAATTGGTTTTTCACGATGATAAACCTATTATTATTATGTCGTCAATTATTTTAGAAATGCGATTAGTTAAAAAGAATGGTTTCTGCCATTATCATAAAAATTTATCAAAACTGTATATAGAATACGCAGTGATATTACTGCAAGATGTTCAGGTGTTGATAAATCCTGTAACAAAATTATTGTGACTTACCTATTTTTATGAGATTTAAAGGACATATTTATGTGATATGATGTCTTTCATCCATTTTACATTTCCTGATACTAATATCTATATTTTGGAACGTGAGGTTTGAATCCAAACAATGATATATCGCGCGCGCGATTTGAAATGGCTCCAATTTTGTCGCATTCTGATATTGAAAAAATTGTTATGGATCTCCAGAACTCAGTGAAGGTATTGAAAGAAGACAACAACTATTTAAAAAAATGAAGTGTCCATATTGAAGAATGAGGCTGTTGTGAATGCGATGAAATTGGAACAGGCAGTTAAGAATAATGAGACTTTAAGCGTGCGTATAGTTGAACTGAATGAAGCGTTAAACATTAAATTAGACAAAATACAAATTGATGTTCAGCCTTGGATTGAATTGGCTGCTATAACAGTGGAAAGTGATACGCCTGTTAAAAATAAATCATCTGGCGAAGAAATATTGAATATATTGGCGAACGAAGTATCAGCGAGAAACAGCAAGCAAGATCAATTAGTATTATTTAATCTTGCTGAAAATGCTGAGGTTAATGATGTCCAGAAACTAAATGCGTTAATAAAAGATGAGACACATGCGGATATTGCAAAATGCTTTAGGGTGGGTAAACGATCGGATCGTCCAAGGCCTGTTATTGTGAAATTATCAAAACGCCCAACAAATATGCAAATTGAGTCCATCAACAAAAAGAAAGATGAGAGTCTGAGTTTTCGCAGCATTTTTATTGGCCGGGACAAAACGTTTCTCCAACGAAAGTTGGCTAAAGCAAAAAAGTTAATAAGCAACCAGGAACGGAAGCTGATAACCACTGATCAAGCAACCTCTGAGACTGCAACATCAAAAAACGATGTTTCATTAATAAATATTGTGGACAGCGGGGGGAGAGGAAGAATGGCCTCAAAACCTGGGAAACGCATAATAAAGAAGCCGGCAAAGCTGAACCAGTAAAAGTTGATTATTGTTTAGATAAGTCGTGTTCCACATTTACCTTATTTTATGCTAACTTTCGAAGTGTTAGGAACAAAAACTTTTTGCTTTGTAATTTTATAATAAGTAATGATTTTGATTTTCTCATTTTATCTGAAACCTGGCTTAATAATGACATAGAAAACCATGAATTTGATATTCCTCACTATTCTTTATTTAGAAAAGACAGATCGCTGGATAAAAGAGGTGGAGGAGTACTCATTTATAGTAAATCTGTATTTAAGGCGAAAATTCTACATACTAGTGATGATAATGCTATCATTGATTTCTTATCTATACAATTTGAGAATCTGATCTTAACAGCGGTTTATAGACCGCCGTATGCTACTTTATTTGATGATCAAACATTTACCAATTCTTTTCAATCTATCTTTGACTGCCATGGCTATAATGTAGTGGTAGGTGACTTTAATAAGTTACAGGACTGTGAAATAACCAATTTTTTTTCTAACCATGATCTCAAGCAGATTATAAATGAATCAACTAGAGGTTCGCAATGCTTAGATCATGTATACTTAGAAACTGAAATGGTGAAATCGTACAGTTATGATGTTGTTAATTATTTCAAAGAATTGGATCACAAACAAATTATTCTACAATGGAACATCTTGAGTAGCAAAACACAGAAACTAAATTTTGAAAATGCACACGTGCACTGTTCCAGAATCAACTGGAATCTATTTAGAGAATTAAGCTTACTGATTGATTACGGAAGTTTTTATTTCTTAAACACTGACGAGTTTGTTTCTTCTGCTTCATCGTTATTATCTATTTTATTTCAGGCATCTACGTTTACGGACATTATACCGAAACGAATTAATAGGAAATTGTGTAAACTAAGAATTAAACGAGATAATATAATAAAGTGTAGTCTTATCAATAGTATTAAACAAATGAGGTTAGATCTCATTGATAACGAAATTAATTCATCACTGCTGATAATTCGGCAAAGATCAGAACGAATTATTTTGGCCAAAATGAAGAGTAATCCTAGACTAGGATACAAACTCCTCACAGATTATAGTAAATATAAGGAAAAGTTAAAGCTTATATTACCTGTGGATAAAACTGAGCACGAATTTCTCTGTGAATTGGATGATGTTTTTGGCAATTTGATATGTAATCCACAGAATGAAAGAAATCTTATGGAAATACCTGATCCTTTGGGAGACCAGGAATCAGGACTTGTTATTGACAGTGATGAATTGATAAAATTGATGTTAAAAATCAAATCAAAAAAACAAAAAGATCACCTTGGTATTTCGATTGATAATCTGATTCAATTACCCTTAACATTTAGGAATGTGCTCTGCAACTTTATAAATAGAATTTTGAAGAATGGGAAATTACCAATCGATATATTAACGATAGTAGCAAAGCCGTTGCCAAAAGTTAGTAAGCCAACGTGCGCCAGTGATTATAGATTAATCTCTATTATCCCTTCGTTTTTGAAGATAATAGAACGATTGATACTAGATCATTTAGAACGTATGTTACCGGCTGATTTTGACCTATGTCAACATGGCTTTACGAAAGGTAGATCGACAACTACTAATATGCTTTCCATGTGGAAACATGTAATCACATTAGACGAGAATAAGTTAGATGCATTAATTGTATTTATAGATATCTCAAAAGCTTTTGACTCTATATCTTTTGATGCTATTTTGAATGCGATTAGTTTGTTGAATATTGATCCGAATATTTTTAGATTACTTAAATACTATCTATATAATCGAAGAATGAGTATTCAAGTAAACGATTTGATATCTAAATCGAAAAGGGTAACAAGTGGAGTTCCACAGGGATCAAGCTTGGGGCCAATTTTATTTAAAATTGTATTTGCACATTTGGAAACTAAGATCCTTAACGGTCGAGTTTGCAAATTCGCTGATGATTTAAAAATAATCTTCCCAATTGATCCAAAGAATGTCGAATTCTCCAAAAATAATGTGACATTAGATTTGTATGATTTGAGTAAATATTTGATCACACTAGGGCTGAGAATAAACAATAAAAAGACGAAAGCTTTAAAAATAGGGAACAGAACAAACTTTCATTATGTTTATTTTCATGATGCTGTTATTAATGATGTGTTTGAGATTAAACTTATGCAAGAAATTAAGGATGTAGGCATAACTATTCATTGTACGGCTTCTGCTGAGAGACATTAAAAGGACAGTAGGCAATGCCAAGAACAGATGGGGTTTAATAAATAGAAATATAGTATCGTATGAAATAAAATTTTAAATGTTTATAATTTGGATTAGACCGATACTAGAATATGCTGCCGCTACTTGGAATCCCTTAACAAAGGGTTTGTCTAATAAGATAGAAGCTGTACAAAGAAAAGTTGTGAAACAAATCAGTCCTATCTCCTGCACTATATACGCCACTAGATTACAGTTTGTATCACTGCATCCTTTATGGTTTCGGAGAATGTGCTATTGCATAAAGTTTTCCATTTGAACCAGTGGTCTGGTGCCTATATGAATCCTATAAGAAAGAGTCATGAAATTGGAACTAGATCTGGTCATTTTGCAATATCTCCACCATTGGGGGGAATGTTACGAGCAAGCTATTCTCTTT
>JAQBSW010014793.1:0-10999 GCA_029291075.1 Eudiplozoon nipponicum | reverse complement strand
TTTAACCTATTTTCTTCTGTTTTACACATCAAAAGTTGCAAAATATACTACATATGATTAAAATTGATTTGTCAAATTTCTTTAAAGTATTAAGTCAGCAAAAACTTAAGCTTTGTATTCTAAATAAATTAGTTACTCTGGCAAGTTCAAAATATCTTTTCTTGGGAATAGATAGCTTTGATCAACCTTGGACTATGATATCATTAATATAAATTGAATATTTTTCTACAATTAGCAGCTTGTATTTATTTTTGTTTGAAGTTTTCTATTATTGTCTGCCTTCTTAAAATTCATAGTTTGTAAGTAATCAGGGTTGCTACCATAAAATAGTGCAAAATTTTAAATAAAAACGAACTTTAATGACCATGATCAAATGTAGAGGTGAATTAGTCAACCCTTATTTTTTTAAATTTCTTTAATGGTTTGTTCCTCATTTAAGTCGTACTTCGGGATGAAACCCGAGGTTATCTTATACGTTTTGGCCAATATTTGAGTACTATCTCAATGTTCGGTTTTTACAGAAGAACTGGTAAAGAAGCGAAATTTATCGTTAACTTTTCAGTTTTATCATTCAAAAATCAGTTTATTTAAATTATCCAGCATGCAATGCCAGCATAATAATTTGGCATAACTGTGTCTAAGCTTCTGTCTGTTTGTTTTTTTTTCATTTTAATGCTATAAGGTATTAATGATATACTTAGATAAAAAGTCTAACAATCGTCAGAAGCTTAATAGTTTCCTGGGTCCAGTAGTTCCTTCTTGTCCGTTGCGCAATTAGAATAAATTTAATCTGTTTTCAATACAAAAGAAATCACCTGTGAATAGTTTCAGAAACAAAATTGTGTTTTTATAAAAGTATTTTAATTTGTTCTGGGAATTGTCGAATATTATGGTTTGGCTTTTTTTAATTTAATAATCTGTGCTCTTAAAATTTTGCGTGGCGTGTTACCTGGTTCTTTTGTTATGGTATAGATTTCACAGATTTCATGGTTATAAGTTACCTACACGATGTTTTGAAAATAATTAAATGAAATTGACCGCAAATTATTATTCTTATTGATACCACAAAAAAGATCTTAAAGTCGCCTCAGGCAAATATTGTTGGATACACTGATTTCAAGGTTTTCACTTCCAGAACGGTTCACAGTGGCAGTCAATGAGATGGTGAGCATACGCACTTTGTTGTATTAAATAGTTTTTAATGAATATTATTTTAATATAATGGATAAAAGCATTAATCGTTGGACTTAAGAAATTTCGCTTAAGAGAAAGTGTTGAGGAATTTATTTGGTCTAAGTTTTTTGATCATTTTATCCATATTGGATACCCGAGTCGGGTATCACGGGGCCTCTCCTATGAGAGTGACCAGAGCCCCTACCCAATAATGTCAATTCATCTAATCTTATTCACATTAGGCGTTAGAACCTATCAATATAAAATAAGATTTAAATATAGAAAAAAAACAACTATCAACGGAAAATTATCGGTGAATATCCAAAAGCATAAGTCAGTACGTAAAAATACGCATGACTGGTGTTACTTTATTTTTTTTAAGAATGACATATTCCTTGAAAATTGTGAATTAAAGTATTGATATATTTTCATTTCGACCAAAGTAACAGTTTCAAATAGGCTCACGCCAATCAAGAAAAAATGGACAAAAATACTCAAGAAAGATAATGTAATAATTGGACGCGTAAGTGATGATAACAACTCTCTCTAAAATAAAGGTCGAAACGCGTCAGTGCGTTGCGGCTGGCGGTAGTTTTGTTATGTTGTTCGACCACTGGTTAAATACAATGGGATTGGTGTTTATTTCAAGTTCGCAAACTTGATTTAAATAATTGTTACCACCACCCGCACAATCAATTATTGTTAAATTGTATTGCTTATATATGTATATGTAGCGAAAGCTGCAAACAGTTAATGTTCGTGACTGCATAGAAATTGTGTAGCCGACATTTCCAGGCAAGTTCAATGTATGCGGGACTGCTAGAGGTGAGAGCCGCATATCTAAATTTGATTTCCATATATATTCAATGCGGTTTGATCCTCGATAGTCAGTTTGTCGTCGTACTCTGATGATCATCATGGAAGGTCGAAACGCGTCAGTGCGACGCGGCTGGCGGTAGTTTTGTTATGTTGTTCGACGACTGGTTAAATAAAATGATATTGGTGTTTACTTCAAGTTCGCAAACTTGATTTAAATAATTCTCTAAATTGTCTGCAAGCATGACATAAAAACCAATCACATTGAGTGTAACCAGTCGCACAACTTAGCAAAACTCTCGTGAGTAACATATATGGACGCGTTTCGACCTCACAGGATCATCATAACAGCACGATAGGGTCAAATTGCAATTCAGATATAGGTAATGAAAATACGATATTCTTCTCTTATATATAGTAGACTTATTTTCACTGTACTTGACTGAAACTCTCGGTTGCAAAATTTATGTGCACTCAGGAATATTAATTTTTTTTGAAATTTTGCTGGGTGCCAGCTTCATGTTCTGCAATGCCGCGTTTTGCATACGCGGATTGTTGCTTTGCACCAACAGATTAACAAAGATCCGATTGATCCCAAGTTCTCTGTCCGTATCTGTTTTGCCTTCGATCGAGCAGGATTTGTATTCGTCCCTATCTTCCGAAGGCTTCAACATCGTTCATACTAACCATTGGATAGAACCGCATAAAGTAAAAACTCAGGATATACATAAAGGAAAGATTGTATAGTGAAGTTTAGCAGTCTCGAAATAAATGGTCATTATCCACTTGGTTATTAATTAATTAGAAATATATATAAACAAAATCTCGTCGTAAATCTTCAATTCAATATCGCTTCCCAAGTTGGTGTGGTGTCCATCAATTTCGAGTTGCTAGTTGGACCTTTAGGTCGAAAAAGATGTTACATAGTTTCTATCTCAAGGAAAGGCGAACTAAATATATACGTTACTAAAAATCTGAAAATTGCGAGTTTCATTTTGCTGGGAAACTTAAAGGATGGTCCCAGACTCCGAGGCTAAAAAGCCTTAGTTCCAGTTACGTCTGCGACAAATTCTGAATATTATTAAAAAAGATCTCAGTAATTTTCCCTCATTTTATATTATTTTTGTATTGGCCCTATAGTCAGACGAATTCTTGTTTTCTTTATTCCCCGCTGAATGTTTCTTAATTGACATCTCTTTTAACTTAAGCATACAAGTATTTAGCGGAAAACTGAAAGCCCACGAGGATTCGTTGGCTTCGATTCCTAGTTAAATTGCCAAATTATAAATCCTAACAGAAGTGTTTCCTGCAAATGATTTGACAAGAAATCATTTGAATAATAGCGAATGAGAACACTCCGATTACAGGCAAAATTTGATTGACCAGCAGTTTGTCTAAACCTATCGGGAAATCAACATGGACTTTTAGTCCCATTATTTTCAAAAACAGTTTAAATTTTGTTGTATAGATATTTAATTGTCTTTTGCTCAATCTTTCCATTTGATGAAAGATAGATTTAAATATTCTTTCAATTTCGAGTAGTTATAATACTATGCTTTTTTACTCCTTCGGTATTGTTTAATATGTCAATTTTGGTAAGTAAGACTTGAGGAACCTAATTCTATCTAGAATTTAAACTCTAACATACTTTGTTGAGATATTGGATATAAGTTCCCTGTGTGTGAATGGCTTGGTAAAATTTATATTTTCCCTTGGTTTTGAATGTAATCATAGTTTTAGTTTCGAATAAACGTTCTTTACCAATTAGAGATAAGTAATTTTTTTAAATATTGAGCTGCACAGAAAAATTTTATCATATATGACATTGATGTGTTTTCATTTGCTTGTGTGAGGGTGATCTAGTTCAAACTTATGATTCACTTATGGTTATTTTCAACAGTCGTTTAATTGGTTCTCCCGATATGGGCGTTTATGATGGCAATAAGTATATAGTTTGTATATCTAAATCTAATTAAACTTGGTTCTAGTCCGGTTGAACTGTTCATGATACTGATTCAACGAATGGTTTGTTTCGGCTGGATACCCGACTATAATTGCTGGCTGTGGTGATATTTACCCATTCGAATGCAGTACCATGCTTATGCAAATATGCTTATTGAGATCGATTGCATTAATTTTTAAAAAAATAGCTATGTGACTCATCTTAAAGTTATGCTTCAAAACTTCGGAGTTGGTGGATTCTGTAGATGAATCAAAACTTCGTCCATCCCGTATATTTGAAACTGCACATAACTTCATAAAATATTGAAAGATGTCAAGGAAATTGGCTGTCTATTATCGGCATCAATCATTTTGATTATGTAATTATTGATTTCAATGTTGGGGATAACAATTATTTCTTCAAATTACGTTTTTGGAATTCACATATACCCACCTCATTTTTAACCGGTAGCAGAAATGGTTTATTTGATGCTAAAGGTACATTTCGTTGCGCAGCGCATTCAGACATTTAAGTTGTTTCCGCAGTAGCCTATTGCGAAAAAATTGAGAGCACACGTAGGTCAGTAAAATCGAGCTTCCTCTACATTTTCAGGTACACAGCTTGTCTTTGTCATTGATTGACGGGTTCTCACTGGTCCTGTCATTTTTAAGCCGTCCAAAACTTTACTGTCCACCAAAAATGCTGTAGTACTAAGAATTTTCAAATTTTTCACGACAATCCGGAACGTTCTTTCTGGTTCTATCCACAGAAAATTAATGTAATACTCACAGAAATAAACAACTTGTGGCACTTGTGTGATACCACATTTGCAACGTTGTTCTCCCTCTAAGCATTTTGCTAATGTCCTGAGGATAGAACGAAAGAGGGTGTTCCAAAACGTCGTGAAAAATTCTGCAAAACTTAGTACTACAGCTTTTTTGCGAGTAGTACCCATTTGGACGGTTTAAGATTGATATAACTGGTGAGAACCCATCAATCAATGAAATAGACAAACTGTGCCTCTGGAAATGTAAAAAAATCAATATTTCACTGACAACTGCTAGTTAAGCTTGCTGGCCCGTTTTTACCTTCTATAATCAGAAAATGACGGCAACCGGACTAAAGAGTAGCAATTAAGCAATCATTGATTGCGCGGTTGGGGATAACAAGTTATTACATCAAGTTTTCGAGCATGAAGTAAATACAACGGGATTGGTGTTTACTTCAAGTTCACAAACTTTCTTTAAAGAGTAATAAATTCTAATTTATATTTAATGTGGTCTAAATAAATAAATTCTACAGCAACCAAAAGGAAGTGTAAAATACACATTCTGATCCACACATTCATGAACAAACACGAACAATTGTGCGCAATAAATGCAAAATGTATTTTTGTTTAGCTGGAGATTAACGGTGTTGCAGATAAAAGCACTGATGTTGGATCCTCTTTGTTAGGTTGGTAGTCATGCTCTGATGATTTCCACGGCAGGGGTAAACGCGTCATAAGAGAAACTAACGGAACTTATACCGTTCTTTGATTTTTTTAAATTTTGTCTATATATGCTCTTCGAGTCAGGAAACATCATTTAACTAAACGTTTTCTTCGGCTGTCATGCTAATACATCAGAACAACTTAGGAACGCTCGTACTCACTGCTCAACGCCTAATTAACTAAGAAATATCCACAGAACAGCTGAAAATACATTGAAAGTAAACCGATAATTGTAAACTCAATCTAATGCATTATTGTTCAACTTATAACTAAAGAAGGTAAATTCTTTTGACTAGAACTTACGGAATAGATAGACCTTTTTATCCAAATTTTTCGTTAAAATTATTCGACATTGTATTTTCCTGGGTACAATTTGTAAACGTATATATATATATATATATATATATATATATATATATATATATATATATATATATATATATGTTTATATATATATATATATGCTCGTATGCTATCAGAACTTGATAGATGCCCAATTAGGAAGGAACAAGTCTTTCGCAACCTCATGCATTTTTTAGCTATTTCTACAAGATATTTATCATAAAACTCCGCCACAATATTAATATCTAGAATATTCTATAATGACAGGTCATGGTTGGCAAGTTAAAAATGTAAGCAATGCATGAAGGATAGTCTGACCAACAAGCATAAGTTGGCATATAAGTGAAAAGTATAAGAAGTGCTCAGCTTAGGAGGCACAATGCCAGACTCAGAAGTAAATATGCCAGGTTCGAGCTCCGGTCGAAACGAATCTGGCAAGTACACTAATTGTGTTGAATACAGACACAATTGATCCGCTATATGAATACCTGTCACATCACCTGACATATAAATACATATATTTTCTAAATTTTCGCCTTTATTATATAAATGGTATAAATGTAATTATCTCGCTATTTGCTTGGTCAGCACCGCTTATAATTAATTATGTAAATTTAGTCAATTCCAATAGCTGCTGCAGCTAACCAGTTTCTATTGGTAATAAATATAAAGCCTGATAAACAATTAATTCCAGTGAATGCCACATGGATTTCCTTCGGAAATAAAAATTTAAAACTGTGCGTAACAATGTTTCTTGTTTGTTTTCTTTGGATTTGAATACAAATATTACCGATTTTTACGTGTCCAATTTAGCAATGAAGTTGTTTGTCTAATATGTGTATTTTTGAAAATCGCACAAATTGATATAGAATTTGTTATTTATTTCAAATAATTAAAGGGGCATCTGTTGGTTCTTCAAAACAGACTTCACTTCTTATCGAAGATTTCCTTCTCTACAGTTAGCGCTTGCCATGGATCATCATCATCATCATCATCATCATCATCATCATCATCATCATCATGATGTCCAGCCATACAAAAGTTAAAAGTGACTAATGTTTCACTGCCATACAACCAGGAGTGGACAAAAAATTATATATATATATATATATATATATATATATATATATATATATATAAATGAAAACAGAAATAATATATTAAACAAATTAATATTCAGATTTACGAGAGAGAGAGAGAAGCAGAAAGAGAGAAGGAATGCCTAGTTACAATGAGTAAATTTTATTAAGATAACCTACAGAAATGAGACAACTAAATCTCTCCACAACACCATTATGGCCAAGTTAGCATTTGGGCAAGGCAACTTTCCATAGATAAATTATACAAAATCTTTTCTATTAAATTTTTTTGTATTATGCTTTTACTCAGTATTGGTATTTGTCAGCGATAGCCACCAATACATTTAGAAGTGCCTCCTGTCGTATCGAGCAAATTTCTAGAAGTTGCAAAGACAGCTATCGGGACAAATACCACGACCAATTAGTGTATAGTAATAGGGTAAAATGCTAGCGCCAAGAAAGGCGTGAAATTCGAATCAGCCAAGCTGAGCCGGCCAAATCCTATACTTCAGTCTTGTTTGGAAAAATCGGCCCAATTCGCTCTTTTCTTGGTAGTGATATAAAAAATCACATATTTTCAACACTACGCCCACACCTAATTAAATTTTCGCTCTCTGTTAATTTTCGGTTAATTTAAACAGGCAAACGCCTGTTTGACTCTACAATCACTTTGATATAGGGTAAAGTTTCACGTGAACATGATTCATTATTGTCTATTTTTTAAATGCATACTTTATTATTGTTAAATTAATTACGCTGATAATTTAGTGACAGCACACATCCAAATGTGGCTGGCAATAGTACGCCCCAAAGCCAATTTATGCGCTGATAATGCTTAACTAAAATGCGAATTAAATCTAAACACACTTAATTTTTACTTTCGCAAAGTGATGTGCCATTAACTTTTGTCTAATTATGCCCATGTTAATTAACAATTAATTAGCTGAGTTTATCGTAGCACTGCATGACAACGTCACAGTAAACGACAAACGACTCATTTTGCGTAACGCCTTAATTTATGCTGCAAATCTAATCCTCCAACCAGATAAACATTAGGCAATAATAAATAAAATCAGATTCGTGTATTATTAAATTGCATCCAGTTGTCAGTTAAAGAGAAATATTACCGTTTATAATATTAAAGGCAAATTTCAAGCAGTAATCGCTTGTTGTAAAGCAAAACACAAGTAAAATGTGTTGATATTGTTAAAAATTTCACGAAAAACATGAACAGCGATGATCGTGATGAAACAGAAAAAGCATTGGAAATAGAACTATGGTTGAATATTTACTCGTTATACATAATCACCACTTTAAAATATCTAGCTTTTCCTGAGTTTGTTAAAAATAACTGAACCACTATTCATAATAAACCATTCAATGTGTATTTAATATTTATAAATAATGTGAAATCAAACTAAAATTTAAACACAGTTCGATTTTCTAGCAATCATATATATTTTATTTATACAATATAAAAACCATATTTAAAATATTTCATGTAAAGTGCTATTGTTAATTTGAATGAATACTTTCAATGTACTGAAGAAAACCAAGCATTAATGCGAGTTAACAAATGTAAATTAATAGGCGGCAAAACTAAAAATGAATAAATCACCAAAGTTTGAGTGAACAGTGTGTCATTTATGACAGAGATTATGCTAAATAATCATTTATTGCGTAAGAGATGGAAGCAATTTTTTTTCAAATCAAGTTTGCGAGATTGAAGCAAACACCAATGCCATTGCGTCTTACAAGTTGCGAACATAACACAACTACTGCCAGTCACAAACACTGGCGTGTTGCGGCCAAGTATGTTCATCATCAGAGAACGACGGCTAACTGACTAGCGAGGATCAAACCGCATTGAATATATATGGCAATCAAAATAAGATATGCGGCTCGCATTTTAAGTAGTCTCGTAGACATTGTATTTGACTGGAAATATCAACAGCACAATTTCTATGCAGTCATGAACATTAATTGTTTGCAGCTTTCGCCACATATACATAAATAGGCAATACAATTAAACAATAATTGATTGCGCGGGTAGTGATAACAATTCTTTAAATCAAGTTTGCGAACTTGACGTAAACACCAATTCGATTTTATTTAACCAGTCGTCGAGCAACGGGCGTCAGTGCAAGTACGGCGCTTCGTATAACATGTTTATCATCACGGCACAAATCAAAATTGAATAGCGAGGATCAAACCTAAAGGCATATATGAGTTATCGAAAATCAGGTATGCAGTAAGTTGGTATATAACTGAAAATTGCTTGCAGTGTGCGTCTGAGGTTGCGAAAGTAATAATTACAGACTTCGAAGCAAATATGTCCCTGTTCGAGTAGTGGTTGTTGCAATTTTAAGCAAATACTTGCCGAGTTTCAACTTGATGAATCTCCTTCGCTAATGTATGCAATATTTAGTCTGTATCGCTAACACAAATATAAGCAAAATCCTGCTGTTAAAATTTCAATTATATATATATATATATATATATATATATATATATATATATATATATATATATATATATTCATATATATTTTCAGGTGGAATTGTGATAAATTCAATTAGCATTATTCGTCAATGAGGATTAAATTGAAGTTAAATGGGCAAATTTTGAAATTCTGTTTAAAAAGCAACGTTTTCGGCTCATACGCATTGAAAATTATAAATAAGAAACAAATTGACTTTATAACTATATTGACAATGCTCTATTTAAAGATCTATAATGAGAACTAGCTGAGAAGTAATTAGCAGTTTAATTTAATTTCATATTATTTTATAGACGATAAACCGGTTTTGCATCACTTGGCCACCAGTTGAACTAGGTGGTCTGTTATAGCAGACATTCTGTTTAAACTGGCGGTTTTGAGGCACTACTAAATAGAATTGTTTTAATTAGGGTTTGGCTAGTAAACATTTGGAATCTCATTGATAAGTGGTTTTTCGGCTTATTGTGTGCCCATCAGAAAATTTGACCAAATATATAAAGGATTCAGGTTTTTTTTGGCTCCTCCTGATGGATGGCCAATTAGCATAAAGGCTCATGTGTCACTGGATTACACCTTTACATTATACTGAATGACATAAATTAATTGGCCTATATCAATAAAAAAAGTAATTAGTTATCGATAATCAATACGTATTTTGGATGCTTTATTTCCAACTAGTAGCAATGACTTGATTTACGCCAGTTCCAATATTTATTTTTCATTTCATAATTTACTCTCATTGGTCATTATGTCAATGTTGTACTGGTCAGGATAATAGCTCCCACCTGAGCGCTCAGACTGAACAAATACTTAAATGGTATTTGTGCCGAACAAGCTACCCTATTGTTTACGTTAATATCATGTTAAAGGATCAATAAATTAAATATAGTGCGTTGGCTTTGAAGTCGCACTGTCGAAAACTTTACGCGAAGTTAGATCCAATACTGCAGGTTTACACCTTCGTATAGGAGATTTTACCGTCCAATCGTCCATATTTCTCACCCTAAGATATAGTTGGTATAAGGCATAATACCAGCTCCATCTTATGAGTCGCCAATAAGCTCGAAACGAATGTGCACATTAGATAATATTTTCCAATTATGCTGACTTTTGTTTATCCGTCTGGTCATATATGAAATAACTTATTACTAGGTGAGCAACTCAAAGTACACTATTGCATATATAATAATTCTCCGCAGTAAACAGTATCTAAATGTTATGCTAAATTCATGTTATAACTTAGATCCTGCAATATAAGAAAACCAATAATATTGTGAGTTCAACTTCCATTCTGTATTCATATTAAGATATTAAATGATGCAATAATTAATTGCAAGATTAGTCAGAGCAACAATATAAATAAAGATGCTTTTGTTTGCTCAGTGCTGTCCTTCTTGTTGTGGATTTGACCGCATTTTTCTTGTGATAGCACTCATAGGTCGGTAAAATCTTGAATTTTTTTCCATTTTCAGATGATGTAATTTTTGGCCTCAATTGATGGGTTCTCACTTGTCCCTTCTTCTTTAAACCTTCAATTAGCTGATTGTCTGAAAATGACGTTGGAACAAGATTTTCTATTGTTCTTTCACCAAATTTTCGAGACTTCATTTCCAATCTCATTTTCAGGGTAGACACAATACTCACAGGAATAAAAA
>JAQBSW010014792.1:0-10999 GCA_029291075.1 Eudiplozoon nipponicum | reverse complement strand
TAGGAATGGGCTGAGAGGTGGTATTAGTGAATCTAGAAGAAAAGAATAAGACAAGAGAGTTAAAGTGGAAGATGGCTGCCTGGGGGATTTAACCATACGAAGTTAGTAAAGAGGATAGCCTGGGGTGAAGTAAATGTTATGGATTGAGAAAAAACCAGTTTCGTTTCCAATCGGTCGTATCACAAAGAAGTTTGTTGAAGAAGTACTGATGGGCTGCCTTTTTAAATTGTGCTGGGGTAGGAGCTTTATGTCTGTGGGAAGATCGTTAAAGACATTAGTGGCTTTGGAGAAAAGATAGATTTTTATTAAATATGGTGGGGTTATGGTTAGCTTGAATAGAAGAGTTACCAGAACGTGTGGCGTAGTGGTGACTTGGGTGGGCAAAGTTGGAGAGTGTTAAGCAAGTTGTGACCTTATGGATAAAAGAAGTGACTCGAAGGTGACGGGTGAACCATAGCAAAAGAAGATTTGCCTGGAGTAAGCGTTACCGATAATTTTTGCATTTCAGGAAGAAGCTTTAGAAATCTGGAGGATACCTGTTCAATAGTATAGGAGGAGGCGAGGGTGAGAGGACAGTAGAATTCGCTGGCGTAGGAAATGAGGGGCAGAACGTAGATCTTGAATAACGTGAGTTGGCGAGTGGGATTGTTAGTCTTAAAACAGATCAGACGGGCCCATTTGAAGAGTTTGGAGGTAGTGTGTGTAAGGTGTAGGGAGATGTCTAGAGATTTTGAGAAGTGAATGCCAAGATGTTTGGCCGAATCTATTATTTCTATATCAAGGGGGTAGTTGGCAACCGGGATAGAGCAGAATGGATCAGAGGAGAGTTTCATTATGCGAGTTTTGGTGGGATTTAGTTTGAGGCCGATTCTGCTGAGCTGCGAGTGGAGCGAGGATAGGAGCTCCGATATAAGGGATAAGGAGTTGGATGTTTTGGAGTTGCTGAATACGATAACCATATCATCCGCATATTTGAACAGTTTGAAAAGGTTGTCATCAACCTGTATGTGCGCGAGCGTAAGGTTGAAGAGAATGGGACCAAGTACGGAGCCCTGGGGAACACCGGATCTGATATTGGCTGGCCTCGAGTGACTACTGCCAACTTTTACTGTCGCATATCGGTTTCGGAGATAGTAACTAATAAGATTGAGTACATTGCCGCAGATACCGCTTCTCAGTAAGGCGGATTCGATTGCTGAAAATGACAACGAGTCAAAAGTCTTGGAAATATCCAGGAATAGGAGAGTGCACTGAAGCCCTTTAGAGAAGGAGGAGTAGCAATGATCGAGAACACTAACTAAGTTAGTGGAAGAGGAGCGGCCATTCAGAAAGCCATGTTGATCATCGAAGAGATAGAAGTTTACATGAGACCTAATGGAGGGGTAGATTAGGTTGTATAAGATCCTGTCGAAGATTTTGGTGAAAGAAGGTACGATAGTAATGGGGCGGAGATCTTTAAATGATGAGATCGAAGAAGTGCCATTTTTAGGGATAGGAGAGATCGTCGAATTGAGCCAGTCCGAGGGAAGATAGATGGTTTCGACACAATGATTAATAACATCTGCAATCAGAGAGAAGACGTTCCAGCCTAGAAGGGCAATCATACTGACCGAGACACCATATTGATCAAATTGGTGTTTAGATTTAATGTTTTAATTGCTTGGGCGACGGAAGCCGGAGAGACATGGAACCAGTGTAGGTTCTCGGTGTCTCCGTTGTCAAACATCTCAACAGGCGGAGTGGAAGTGGAAAAGGAGTCGAGAAGTTGAGTCAGATAATCATTGGCGAAGCAGAGGTGGGTCAGCCGACCGAGAGGCGAAGCGCCGATAAAAACGAGTTTTCAGGCTTGGCACCGGTAGTCGATGATGCGGCGCAAACCTCTTGCCCGGGATTAGGAGCCGGACGCGTTTCGATGGCGCCGGTTTGCCGATAGCCCGTCTTCACCGAGCCCGCATCAATCGCACCCAGCGCGGGCGCGCTGCGAGGCGATCGCGATGCGCAGGGCGAGAGTTCGTGCCAGCTTGCTTTCCACGCGCCTTAAAACAAAAATGTTCAACCTATTCGGTCGAGTATACTGCCGAATAGAGGTGGCAAAGATAGTGGAGGATAGGGATTTTACGGACCTCGGAAAAAAACACGAGACAGATTGTTTGGGGAGAAAGAGTGTCCCTCCCACCCCAACTGCAGGCTCACAGAGTCGGCGGAACTCGTCCCAGTTGGTGAATCGTCTGAAAGATTGGGTGTCTTCTCGAGGAGTGAAGGATAAGAGAGGCAAGAGGAAGGATACCTGACAGTGATCAAGATTGGGGAAGATTTCCCGAGAGCGAACATCGGTCACCTCGTTATTGGAGAGAACACAATCCAGTTGGTTGTTCCCTCGGGTAGGAAAATGAACGAATTGGTGTAGCAGGTTATCCGCAAAGAGTCGAAGCAGGGGGTGATTTTCGGAAGCTAGATTATGCCAGTTAGTCGTGGGGAGGTTGAGATCACCCACAACGACGTACCGATCACAGTGTAAAGAGAAAAGAGTGGAAAGGAGTTGGGCCCCGCGAGTGTCGTCGATGAGTGAGATATTAGGGGGTCTGTAGACAACGCAGGTAGATATTCTTACTGGGCGGCGAACAATTTGGTGCCGAAACGATGCACCCAACCCCTGAGCTCCCCGGATGCCGCCATTTGGGCATGTTAGCGATCGGACATAGGCAGCTAAATCAGCCCCGCACGACCGACACGGGCGCCGCTGCCCGGTCGCCATTGTACGAACGTGTATCCATGACCGAGGAAAAGACAACACAGTGGAAGGGGGATACGCGGTGCCCCAACAAGAACGCCCATATTTCAATCTCGTTAGGAGGACAGAAAGGCTCGTGAAGCTGATTAATTTAGGCGTGGGCGACTGGTTGTGCTGATGAGAGGATTGCTGGAGCGGCTTTGAGAGAGGGATGGCGATCGCGGGGATGGTGAAGCGTGCTGGGCTTTCCGCTGGCAGGTGGAGCGAGATCTAGGGCTGATGAGGGTGACAGATCGCTCGTTGACAAGAATAGAGTGGTCAGCGTCGATTTGGATTTCTGTTGTCCCGCGTTTATCAGGTGGGTGAGGCAGTTGTAGGGTTTGAAAGCAAAAAAGGGGCGAGATATCTGGGTTCGAGGGGGCACTCGGAAGGTGCGTTGAGGGGGCGAGCAGGGACAGAGAAAGATCAGGAGCTGGGGCGGAGCAGTCCAGGGTGGGGTCGATGATGGATTCAGTAGGGGAAGACGAAGTTGATGGGGCTGGGTCGAAGTTTTGCTTGGCCATAGTAGACTTACGACTTTTCGGTTTCTGGGTTATAGCATCTGTCACAAAGGTAACTTGTCGAGGGGATGTGGACCTGGCGGACGAGTATGGGAGAGAAGATGCGTTATTAGGGGGCTTTGCGCGGCGTGGTCGGCCACGACGACGAGGTAAAGCTTGAGATAGTGTGAGGGGACTGGTTGCGGAGTAAGGGCTGAAGGTGAGAGGAAGGCCTTCAAATCGGGAGGGTGTGAGTAGGGGTGGACTGGAGGAAGGTGCAACGCCAAGGATTCCGCCGTGAACTGAACGGCTTTTCTTTGGGTTGCTCCAGCCCGGAAAAGCGTGATGAGCTGGAGGAGAGGTAGTGTCCGGTTTGTGAGTTTGGGCTTTCTCTAGAGTCCTCTGCAGCAGAGTGTAGTCTCGTTTGAGTTTGACTTGTCCGGATGTTAAGATGGGCGAGTGTAATTTGAGATGACGTACCTCATCGTCAGACAGTCTTTTGTGCGAGGAGAGAATGAAGGCTCGACCCTTTCCCGAGGAGATCTCTTTCAGGTGACTAAAGTTTTCCCCTATTTGACTGATGAGATCTGAGGCCAGATCGTCCTTTGAGAGTGGGGAGCACGGAGACCAAAGAAAGAGGTTTCGCTTTTTGTGGTTTCTCATGGCAACCTCCCTGGCTACCCCATTCAGAAACGAATCCGCTTGACGCAACAAATGGGGCTGGACGGAGGAGACTGAAAGGTTGCCAGTCAGTGCTCCAAGAAATCCTGTGATGTCCGCCATTTGCTGTTGGAGATCAGAAATATTGGAGGTAATCTTTTGGGTGAGGAACGGGGAGATGGCGGCTGGCGACGAAAGTTGGTTCATGGTGGAGTTAGATAGAAGAGTAGAATTAATATTGATTACGGTAAAAGAGAGGAAAAGAATGAGTATTGATGAGCGAAAAAGAGTAGGTATGAAAATGTAGAAATAAACGGAAGAATCGGGTGGGCTAGAAATAGATCCTAGGATAATTGAAGGTAGATTCCAAAAAAATGTGTAGGTATATTCCTGGAGTATCCTGGAGAAGAAATCAGACAAGAAATCCCGAGAATCTGAAAATAAAAACAAAATAAAACCCGATATCTTTCGAAAGTAGAGAAAATTTTTGAAAACCACAAGCACGCTCTCTCCGGACGTTGACAAATTTGGAATGATTGAGACCTTAAAACAAATATTTATGTTAAATACCCAAAGCAAATTTGTTATTCTATTCGCTGATAATTAAAAAATCAAATCGACAAGAAGATTATAATGCTTTATTCACAAAGAGTCGGAGATGGAACCACGCTAGTGCAATTCAGCTACTCCGTTCAAAACTCTCTAATTTTTATTCGACAAGACAAGTCCAAAACTTCGACAATATGAACAAAAGAACTTACAAAAAATACAATATTTTTCAAAAATTACAATATTGTTTTACGAAACCAGCGATAACATCAAATTTCCAAAAATAATATTTGATTTATTATTATATGAGAAGTTAATTGGTGTCCAAAAATTAATTTAACCTCTACTGGAGCACGCCCGACCGGTACTGTTAAGGGCTCCCTATCAGTATAATAACTCTATAACTATGGCACTTTTACCTAGTTTGTAAGGTCGTACGGCATTTACTTGAAGCTGGGGCGTTTACACATCTGTAACGACACAAATCAATGGCCGACATATTGCGTAAATTAAATTCAAATTTATTTACGTTGCACCAATGAGAAAAAAGCAAAATGCCGTTTAACCACGTTTAACCACGTTTAACCAATAGTATGCAAGTACACATATTGCATGCTATTTAAGCACGGTAATTTATCATGCAAGTCAGTTGTGGCATTTGCCTTCTACCTGCTTCACGCGTGTGCGTTCTGTCGGCTGTCAATACCTACCCATCTTGATGCGGGATACCGAAGAGACGAGCCAATTCAGTGCAGGACCTGCAGGACACCATACACAACGCGATCACAGCTCAACCACGGGAGTAAAAACTCAACCAGAGTCCACCCAAGGCTCTAGGAAATCTTCAACTCTGAAGACTTCAAGCGAACGTATTACCCGGCCCTCTTAAGGGCCCCCATATCGGTAACTAATCTCTATTCA
This sequence comes from Eudiplozoon nipponicum, assembly GCA_029291075.1. Taxonomy (NCBI): domain Eukaryota; kingdom Metazoa; phylum Platyhelminthes; class Monogenea; order Mazocraeidea; family Diplozoidae; genus Eudiplozoon; species Eudiplozoon nipponicum. Next base: position 5,599 of record JAQBSW010014792.1, on the reverse strand, counting down.
GAGCACATTAACCGAGTTTGTAACGTCGTACGGCATTTACTTGAAGCCGGGGCTTTTACAAAATTGGCGACCGCGCCAGGATATTGATTATTGTTCTGATTTTTTTGGTATAAATAAAATTGACTTCCTTTTTCATCTATTTGGGATAAAAATCGATTAAGATTTGCGTGATCGTGGTCATCTGTGAATTTTTTTGGGTATATATATATATTCGTGGTTTGTGTTGGGGGATATAATAATAGATTGACATTTGTGTTTTCTTTACCGTGATTGTGGTTTTCTGGGAAATCTGTTGGGATAATAATAACACATCGGCATCAAAGGCCAACGGGGCCTTTGTTCATCATTTCTACGTACAAAAGGGCACCGTACGTACTCAACAACTCAACTTCGGATTGTTGGAAACAGTGACTTCTTTGTTCTGCTCTTATTCAACCGTGGAAGCTGTTTGTGAGGAAGCGTTTAGTTAAAGTATATTTATATATTTTCATATTGCTTTTAATTTATGCTTTTAAGATCCCGTAAGATTGTTAAATTGTCAGGTCCAATTTTAGATATTGATGTTCCTGTTTGGGATGGAGATAGTGAGCTATTATTTATGCGCGTAGACTCCGCTTTCTCCCCGTTTCCTGATTATGACAGTCATCAAAAACTGTCGAAGGTTTTTGCTAAACTACCTCCTGAATTGCAGCGACGGATTTATCCTAAGCTTGAGGCCATTAAGAAGCTACCTAATCCCATTTTGGGCCTACAAAACGAGGTAGAATCCTTGCTTGGACCCACTGAAACTGAGTAGATAATAAACAAAAAGCGCAGTTAGATATGCCAAATCTTGGCCCCATAGAAATACTGAGGGAATTACGGAAACGTTGGTATAAAACCAACATTTCTGACCATGAGGCTAAGGTTGTTTTTATTAACAATCTTCCCCAAACATTAGAACTCTTTGCCAGACAGCTCCCCAACACTCTCTCTATAGATGACTTATCTGAGAGATGTGAGTTAGAATATAAGGTTTTTGAACCCAAAGTGAATCCATCATCCTTTTCTTCACCCCCGCAAGATGATAGAATCTCCTCCTTAGAGAGAACAGTGGCGAACATGGCCAAAGTTCTAGAAGGATTGGCCATTACCAAATCGGAGATAAATCATGTGAATGCTCGACCAAAATTCGTTTCCAAGTCAAATTATAATGGTAGGCGGCAATCGAGATCTCCGCAATCATTTAATAAATATGCCCCAAAGAACTGGTGTTATAACCACCAGACGTTTTTTTATGCTTGCCAAGTTTGTCTTTGTCGTTCCGAAGAATTTCCGAATGAGTGCCAATTTCCACAGCTGACGGAAAGGACAACAGACCGCAGGCACAAGGGTGCATCAGTATCGGAAACGTCTGGCGCAGGAAGTAGAAGACCGTACTTTCTGCACATCAACGGCATCAACGGCGCTACAGGGAAGAAGCCAACTACAATCCGACATCCCTGTCGACTCTTTTCGTCCACGCCGAATTTTTCACATAGAGAACCAACAGACAATGCCGGTCGCAATCACCAGCCTACTTGTTTGCATGACCCGGCCAAACAGCCAAACGAACTTCTGCACCTTCTTGATTTCAAAACTGGCGAAGAGTACATCGTAGACATAGGTGCGGCAGTCTCAGTTCTCAAATGTGATTCAATGGCCGAGATGTCGCTAGGCGTTCTTCTCGCAACAGCTACAGGCGAGCCCATACCAACTTATGGCTGCCAATACCGCACAGTCAACATAGGTCTACGACGTGAATTTTCCCACAACTTCATCATTGCCAAGGTCTCACATAATATAATAGGCCTTGATTTCCTTCTGAAATTTCGGCTCATTGTTGATCTTGCCAATCAAAAAATCATCGACCCCTCCACCGGACTTGAACAAAGCTTTTGGACACTTGCCTCCGAGCGTTTGGAGTTACAGGTCATTCAGCCAACCCCAGTGCATCATTCAGCAGAAATATCAGCAACTCTTCGAAAATACAAATCGCTTTTTGATCTTAACAAATCCGATCTACGAGTCTCCAACACGATGCATCATATCGTCACAGAAGGACAACCTATTGCACTCAAGAAGCGACCACTGGCTCCTGCTAAGCTGAAAGCTGCCCAAGAAGAATTCTCAAGACTTTTGGAAGAGGGAATCATCAGACCATCGAAAAGTTCATGGGCGTCACCACTGCACTTAGTCTCAAAATCAAACGGATCGTACAGAGCCTGTGGAGACTACCGTAAGCTAAATTCAGTGACAAAATCTGATGCATATCCTATTCCAAATATCAACACTTTACTTGAAAAACTCAACGGCAGCAATTTCTTCTCAGTGATTGACCTCAGGCAAGCGTAACATCACATACCGGTAGCACAAGAGGATATCGAGAAAACTGCAGTCATCACTCCATTTGACCTTTTTGGATATCTTTACATGCCTTTTGGACTTAAGTGTGCTACTCAGACATTTCAAAGATTCATAGACAACATACTTCGCGACGACTGCTTATTGTATGTCATATCTCGATGACATTATGGTATTCAGTCCAGATCTAGAATCTCATGCGAAATATCTACGAAATGTCCTTTCACGCTTATCCAACCACGGACTCAAGATCAACTGTGACAAGACGCAGATTGCAACTTCATCCGTGGACTTCTTAGGGCATCGTATCACGGCCCAAGGTATTCAACCGTTGCCATCAAAGACGAATTCAATCAAGAATATCAAGTCACCAAAGACTTTGAACGATTTGCAGAAAATTCTGAGAGTACTAAACTATTATCGCAAGTTTCTTCCAGGCCTTACAAATCATCTTTATCCTTTGTGCAGGCACCTGCGGAACCGAAAAGGACTTAGCAAGAATTCCATCATTGCTTGGTCATTCGAAGACGAGGAATTACTTCGACTTGCCATCAACTCGTTAGCAAATGCCACAATGCTAACACATCCAGATTTTGAAAGCCATTTCTACTCACGACAGATGCTTCTGAATTCGCTATTGGAGCCACGTTGGAACAAGAGATCGACGGAGTTCGGAAGCCTATCAGTTTCTGCTCGCGTACTCTCCAACCAGTAGAAACGAGGTACGATACTTTCGGCCGAGAACTTCTCGCCATCCACGACGCAGTGCGCCATTTTATCAGCATCATTGGCAGTAGCAGATTTGTTGTTTCACAGATCATGCACCACTAGTTAGCGCACTTCGAAACGCAACTTCATCTATCGCCAAGTACCCCGCCAGAGTGGAAAAACAGCTTTCTCGTCTAAGCGAATGGCAATTTGACGTCTTTCACGTCAAGGGCAAACAGAACTTCATTGCAGATGCCTTGTTCAGGCCAGACGTCTCTCTACAACCACCTTCGCCGTCACCATTCACTGTCAACTCCGTGGCACTCAGTGAACCTGCACTAACGCCAACTCTCCCGCGAACTGAACAACGCGGTGACATTCACATTCAAAGATCAATAGCCCGTCACCCAACCAAGTTCATATGCCGTCTGTGGGAAGGCTTACCAATTGTTTACTTCACGGGTACGTAGCCCAACAAGCCAGTTCTGCCGACCAGCCTTCAGAGAAAGGTTTTCGATTCAATTCACTCAATTTCTCAGCCAAGAAGCCAAGCGACTGTCCGACTTCTTACAGATCGTTTGTGGGTTCACAGACTTATGCAGAATGTTAAACGATAGGTCTCAGAGTGTGCTATTTGTCAGAAAAACAAGATCACACGACACACCCGTTCTAAGTTGCAACATTTTCGGTCTACTTCTCGCCTAGCCATCGTCCACATCGACATAGTTCATATGACAAAGGTTCAAGGTTTCAGCTACCTTCTAACTATGATCGATAGATTTACACGGTGGCCTGTGGCATTACTTCTTGGCACCATTTCTGCAGACGAAGTAACTAACGGTTTTATCTCTGCATGGATATCCAATTACGGTGTTCCCAATGAGGTCATCACGGACAGAGGCAATTGCTTCTCATCTGATCGATTCAAAACCACCTTGCGGTACATGGGATGCATCTTACGCCAGACGACTGCCTACCATCCCCAAGCTAATGGTACGGTAGAGAGAATGCATAGGGAACTCAAAGCTGCTTTAGCATCCTCGTCCATTAATGGCAACTGGGTCGATGCACTACCTTTAGTTCTGCTGGCCATGCGTTCTCGTACTCGAGAATCCATTAAAACGTCTGCGTCACAACTCTTGTATGGCATGGATCTACACCTGCCTAGTCAGCTCCCACGTCTACTACCGGCACAAGATGACCCACAAAACGAAGCAACCCGCCTTCGACTTCATTTCGGTAACATGTCCGAACAGCAGCCGAGACACACGCCTCGTCCAGTCTTCGTTCACCCACAGCTGCACAGCTGCAAGAGAGTATTCGTTCGCAACAAAACTGCTGTTGCACTACTACAACCCAAGTATCGCGGTCCTTACCCGATTTTACTAAAACAGCCAAAATACATCAGCATTATGCAAGGCGCTACACCGACATCAGTAAGCATAGACAGGTTAAAACCGTTTATCGAACCACCAGATCCTGAGAGCGTTCAACCTTCTACACATGTCTCAGGCTCCGTCTGCCCACAATCTCAACCTGCATTGTATAACGCGTAATTAATTTTTTTTTAAACATTAACATTTAACTATAATTTTTTTTAAACTTTACGTTAATTTTTAGTATTTGTCTCACGTGGCATAACCACCTGTTCTTAGCTAACAATTGTGTAGCATTTTTGAACAGTTCTTTGGTATTATGCCACCTCTGAGGCAATGTTCGTGTACATAATTTTATGCAATTACCTTTGATTTTAATGTATATATATTTTACATTATAATGTATTTCTCACACATGACATAACACTGCCTATTTTGGTATGACCAGCTACTTAGAGCTAACGCTTTCGTGTAGCAACACTAAGTAGTGATCAGCTTCATATCATGATACAGGTCACTTTCAATGCATATCTCAACTTTATCTATTTCACAAAGACCACTCTGCAAAAGCCATGACCACAACGTCGAGCACTTTAGTTCCTTTGGTCGTATACAAACACTGACAACGATCCAACCTGCTTAGGTTTTTATCTTAAACCTGGCAAATTCAGAGGCGATTTACCTCGAAATCTTCACGCTGCGGCTCCACAAACTTACACTGCTCTATTTTGCCTCACGTGCTATGACCGTCCACTAGAGCTAACAATTTGTGTAGCAATTCCTAGTGGTTACCTGGCATCATATCATTGTTGAAGCAACCAACAAGCATATTTAAGCCCAGCACTTATGGTTCATCATATTTTTGCTTAACTTGGTTCGAACTCTGTCATGCATTTCTTATCTGAGCCTCGCAGAGAGGAATATTCTTTCTTTTTTTTCAGAGAGAAAAGTGTTGTAACGACACAAATCAATCGCCGACATATTGCGTAAATTAAATTCAAATTTATTTACGTTGCACCAATGAGAAAAAAGCGAAATTGCGTTTAACACGTTTAACCACGTTTAACCAATAGTGTGCAAGTAGACATATTGCATGCTATTTAAGCACGGTAATTTGCCATGCAAGTCAGTTG
>JAQBSW010014791.1:0-11000 GCA_029291075.1 Eudiplozoon nipponicum | reverse complement strand
TGAATATATATCGAAATCAAATTTAGATATGCGGCTCTCACCTCTAGCAGTCTCGCATACATTGCACGTGACTGGAAATGACTCTTGGTTTAACACATTATTTTTCATACACATTGTAGAAATTGCAAGGCAGGTTTTACGCATTTTCTTGAAGGAATTTTATCCCTTCTGTTTTAGTGGTATGTATTATAAACTATGATAAATATTTGGTAAACTTATGAAGGTATGTATCAATTACTTACGCAATCAATATTTGTTTAATTAAATAAATATATATATTTCAACACCACTTCCCACTTTAGCGTGGTGTCTGTTCTATAATGAGAGATTGGGGATGGTTAGGTGGGAAGTTAAGTCTAAAGAGATGTCATATAGACTACATCTAATGGAAAGTTAAGTAAAATTTTTATATAGCAAAATCTTGCCGAGCACTACGCAGTAGTTCGAAATATACAATATAGTTATTTTTTCGGGTAACCATTTCTTCAGGTGAAGACTATGTGGATTCGCTTTAGACCTAAAGTTCCATGTTGCCCCTTCCAATCTGTCATTATATAGTAGACATCAGGCTCCATGGAGAAAATTTAGTGAGTTGAACTTATAGACATTAGACAATCACTGATTGTGTGGGTGGTGATGCCGATTTTTTAAATTGAGGTTCTGATCTTGATGCACACACAAGTCCCTTTGCATTTAACTTTTCCAGTAAATTTCTGGACAGTACTGGGCGAGCTCAAATAAGGACTAGACCTGACTACTAGATGAATTGAATTTGCTATATTTCACAATGCTCAATTTATATATAGATATATATAAGATAAGCTCGCCACCTCCATTTAAATAATTTTAGTATTGGTTGTTTAATTGAATACCTCTTCCTTGGGTGGCCTGATTTACTGTTCTATAATTTCAGAATGTAGGTGGCTGGTTAATACCTCATTCCCAGAGAGATGCGCATAGGCCTCAACTGACGGAAAGCACGTTTTTGCCTAAATGAAAATTTAGTGTAGTGCATGGCAGGTAGGCGCATTTTATATGGTCGCAGACTTCGAAGGAATTGTGCCCCCGTTCGAGTCCCGTGTGCCCACGAAGATTGTCAACAGCGCGTAGTGAATTATGAATGCGGACGTAATTGGTCTAATGGCTGAATTTCCTTTTCTGTCATATACAATTATTAGTTTATGTGGGTAAATATATATATATATATATATATATATATTACGAGATTGGTCTTTACCTCAAGCTCGCATTTAAATAAAGTTGTCATCAACCGTGCGAGCAACGTTTGCTCAATAAATTATCTGGGATGATTGTCGACACATATCGCCAGACAGCCATAGTAAAATTGCAAGAATGATTAGTCAGTCTATTTAAATTAAGAAGATAATTGTCATATTCGACGAAGCAACTATGGGACTTCGCTTCGGAATAAATAGAAAGAAGCAGAAGCAACGGTTGTGCGAATTAGAATCTGATGCGTAAGATTAAGCATGCTTTACTTGTAGCAAGATCTCAAAAATATGTTATCATTGTGATTGAATAGAAATTGTGCAGCCGACATTTCCAGTCAAGTACAATGTATGTGGGCGAGAGACGCATATTTTAATTCCATACCCTGTAAATGCACTGTGATTGGATCCACGTTAGCTAGTTTGCCGTCTTGCTCTGATGATGATCATGGAAGATCGAAACGCGTCTGTTCATTAGATTGACGATACTTCTTCTATGTTGTGTGATTGGTTGGATAAAGTAAGATTGGTTCTCATCTTGATTTAAAGAAGAACCAAGTCATTGTGTAAAATTCAGTCACACAATAAAATGTTTTCTTTTAAATCTATTTACAGTTTTATCAAGCATAAAGTTTTATTACATGACTGCTAGTTATATGTCCACGCTGGAGTTGTTATTACTCGATCATCGGAAGGGAACACGACAAGGCTGTTCACCGAGATTCAAATGGCACTGGATATACAATTATGAACAACAGAAATGCGATCCACTTAATCATTATTCACAAGTGCGACGCCTTTGAATCATACGTATTCTTAAAATTTCAATGAAGATATGAAAAAAATAATATGGAACAACTACGTATTTGTTAAAAGTCATTTACTAGTGAAAAAATTCAGTGCGCTTGTGATAGTATGTTTTCTTAGATTCAAATTGCAAACACAAAAAAAATAAACAAAAACACATTATAATTTTAATATTCCGTTTTCGTTGGCAAAGAAATATTATATAATTCTAAGCGAAAAGTACTATATGACAATATATAATTTATAGATGTGTACAATAGCGTGTTCCATACAGAAAATAAATAAATCAATAGAGTAGACAAAAGATATGTCCTGATTATGTAAATGTGTCCCTGTTAGCTATTATTTCTGGTAGAAGTTTCTTGAATTTCTTCACAAGACGAAAACCTTGAATAAACACACCACTGACAGTTAAAAATTGTTAGATGAAATTATTTGAGCTAACTCATTGCTGCAATGAGATAAGTATAAATGAAAAATTAGAAACAATATATATATATATATATATATATATATATATATATATATACATATATATATATATGGCTGCTGGTATTGCCGAGAGCTCATTCGCCATTCGGAAGTACGGGTACTGTCCAGGAGTCCAAGTAATCCTGTGGCTGTTGAACCCTTTTTGTGGCGGGGAACATACGCCGAGTCATGGTGCCGTCGTCGGGCTCATGTGGTATTTTATAGGAGATCCGATTGCCGGTCGGAAATACACCACGCCCTGGTGACACCACCGCCATAGCCCCGTTAGCCCATGTACGATCGGCCATCGAGACATGGTTGACACCGTCGTACCACGCTGAGGAGGGGATGGACTGCAGACTGCGCTTGGATGTGCAAAGGCTAGAGGTGCCTCCTCGATCAAAAAGCCGAGTGGTGAGGGGACACCACTTGTACCAAATTCCCAAGAAACTCCATGAAAATGGAGCCGGCTTATCCTCCAAAAGGAGTCAGCCGCAGTAAAGTATATATATATATATATATATATATATTTCAACAAATTGCATTTTACACAATTCAGTACAACGTTTATGTATTGCGATAGCTTTTAAATAAGGAATAATACTAGCACACCTAGCCTCAATCAAAACTGGAATATAAAACAAAATATACTGTGATGTAATTGAAAATTCTCGTACTATAATGGAGTTTTGCCATTTATCTTGTCAAAGGTACTTTTAAATGTACACATTAAAAATAATGGGCACTTATTATAACCAAGGTTGAAATCTTGATATAAGCCCCTGACCCATTAATTACTTATTACTTAATTATTTCGTCCTTATTCGGAATTCATCACGTACCGGCCAGAATTTGCCGCGGACAGGGCTCAACCCGGCTAATACGCGATGAGTTCCTAATATGGACGAAACCGGTCTACCGTATGAATTATTATAATTAAGGTTGCGGTCTTGATATAAACACCTGTCCCATTAATTACTCACATATGTCAGTATAAACTAAAAATTGTATAGTGTAGAAAAGGCAATTGGGAACTCATCATGCACTGGCCAGAATTTGCCGCGGACAGGACTCGAACCTGGGCACTTCTGGGGCAGGATGGCTCAGTGGTTAGAGCACCAGGTTCCGAAGCAGACGTGCCTAGGTTCGAGTCCTGTCCGCGGCAAATTCTGGCCAGAACATGATGAGTTCCCAATAAGGACGAAACCGGTCTACTGGATGAATTGCCTTTTCTACACTATACAATTCTTAGTTTATACTGACATATGTAAGTAATTAATGGGTCAGGTGTTTATATCAAGACCGCAACCTTGATTATAATAATTGCTATCATCACCCGTGCAACCAATGTTCGTTTAATTATACTGTATGAATTGCCTTTTATAAACTATACAATTCAGTTTATACTGACATATGTAAGTGATTAATGGATCAGGTGCTTGTATCAAGGTTGCAACATTGATTATAATAATTGTTATCACCGCCCGCGCAACCAATGTTCGTTTAATATGTGAACACATTTTTGAGCGTGAAGTCAGGCTTTCTTCTGCTTAAGATGGTGCTTAATATATAAATTAATATTGTTTACATTTGGTTATAATGCTCCCATTAAGTGTTGAAATGAAATGATCTATATTGACCACCTAATAGGTTATCTTGATTTCCTTTCTAAACAACCAGATATTTCTGTCCAGATGACCAGTTGGAAAAATTCAGCTGCTTAAATTTTATTATGTATTGAACATTTTTCTTGAAATAACCAAGTATTTTCCTAGGTAATTCATATTATTTTCCAATCACGTGATTAACTAAGCGTTTGATTGGCTTTTGCGTAAAATAAAATAGTTTTTCTCCTCCTCAGCTGTTAAAATATTATGTATTTAGATACACTCAAACAGAGAATTTTAATTAAACGACAATTTATCGCGTGGCCGGTGATAAAATTTATTTAGATCAGTTGCGAGCTTGATATAGACACCTTTACATTTATGTCCATACACTTATAAGTATAAAGTAAGCAATGTGTAGTGTAGAAAAGTAAATGCATCCAGTAGACCGATTTCGTCCTTCGTGAGAACTCTTCATATACTGTCCAGAAATTGCTGTGGACAGTGCCCGAACCTGGACACGTTTACAGTTTTCAGTTTTGGATTAATTCATGTTTTTGGTTAGACTTTCATTCAGATTGAGCCTTTAGACTTAAATTTTCAACTTGCCACCCGCAATCTGTCATTATAGAACAGACACCAGTCTACCTGAGGAAATGGTTCTGAATTGAAAATCTATAAATTAAAAAAACTTTGGTTTCTCAAGTGGTGATAAGGACTATTTAAGTCAATTTTGTGAGCTTGATGCAAACACTAATCCAATTATACGTACATTATACAATTTTAAAGTAAAATATTACCTGTATCCGATAGTGCGACATGTGTGGTAAAAAAGTAGCAAACCTCAGTCTGACTTGTATTAAATTTAATTTGCTCACGTGCCATTATGACAACTGATTTGTCTATAGTGAATGAATCTATTCATCTGTAAAACATTCATCATTGCTCCAACCTTTTATATTTGAGACCAAGCCTTGTCACAAGAGTATTTATTTATCAATTGACTATTTTCAGCTTCTTTCTATATTTGTTTCTTGTGATCATTTATCAATCGATAAATTTAAATACGCAGCAGAAAAACCCATGTTAATAACAAAAGCAGACCGAGGATGGCCGTTATAAGGGCACGATTGAAAATTAGAAACCATTCAACCATTGTCTCATAGAATTGACATGAACTGAATCTTTCAAATAGGTAAATGTTTGATTGTGAAGCCAAATGAATTGTTTTCATAATTACTTGTGTGATTTATACTTCGCCAGAAGCTTTTTTGCATTAGCCATCATACCTCCCTCGAACGTGTGTGAGGCGACGTACAAACATATCAGTTGCATTGCACTCATTTCAGTTTATGCATCTAATAATTATTTAAAAGCCATACCTGACGAATTACTCCCTCTGCATAAACGATTGTTAAAATTCGTTCAAAGAAACTGCTCTATTTGCAAGTATGTATTACGTGTTGCGAACCTAATAACAAATTAATTCAGTTGTGAACAGAAGGATAAACCAAAGGCAGCATGAACGGAAAGTATAATCTCATACACATTCGTTTCGTGCTTAATGGCGACAAATCAGTAAGAGCCAGTATTAGGCCCTTTAACCACTATATATTTGGGTGAAAAATGTGGGATAATAGGACGGTACAATCTCCAAGACGAATGTGTAAACCTGCAACATCATATAAAGTCTACTGCAATGCGACTTCAACGCTAACTCACACTATATAATATATATACCGAGTCTGTAAAGGATACTAACAATATGGCTATTGTGTTAGTAACCGATACCAACATTATTGTACCGAAAAGGTACATGGTACTAACACTATGGTTTCCGAGTCGGAACATGATACCAACCTGCTGTATATCAATTTATGCTATAGTTCAACGAAATTGAGAATTACAACAATTTCTGAACACCTGTTACTCCAGTAAATCCATACACCCTGGCCTTGATCGATATCAGTTATCACATTTCGCGGTAAGCATGACATCATTCAATTCCATATATAACAGTTAAATAATGTTTGTTGCGGAGAGCTAATATATGTGCAATTATGCATTATGTGTTGCGAACCTAGTAGCAAATTATTTCAGTTGTGACTACTGGTGAATCATCAGTAGGAACCAGTATTTAGCCCTTTAACCACTATATATTTGGGTGCGAATGTGGGATGGTAGGATGGTACAATCTCCCAGACGAATGTGTAAACCTGCAATAGTGAAACTAACATCATATAAAGTCTACGACAATGCTCTACGACTGCCCTATTTCATTGTTGATCATGCAGTTTGATAAGATTACTGTGTGTTATTAGATTTCTAAAAATGGTACTGTAAATGAAGGCTCGATGATTTAAACAATCGATGTTAGGTCGAATTTCATTTCCTGTGGTTATTACAATTGTTGTGGAAGCCATCGGACTGATGACATCACGATACCAATTTCAGCACGTACATGGAAATGAAGTTCAAACGAATCATTGCAGAACCGGGAGTGCAAATGGACCGCCCACGAAGGAAAGTCGTGGATACGTTACATATTATGACCGCACTTCTCATACAAGAACAACAACATACACAAAAATGTCACAATCTTATAGGAATTTATAACTATCAACAGGTATTAAAAACTTGTTTAAATCAAGGTTGCGATCTTGATGTAACACCATTCCCATTATATACATACATTAGTTCGCGCAAATTAGGCATTGTATAATGTAGATTTAAATTTATTGATTTTTCTTCATTATATAATGCTTAGTTCATACTAACGATTACCACAATCAAGGTAGAGTTCCTGATATAGACACAGCACTCTTTATGTACATAAATTTTTCATTATAAACTAAGAATTGTATAGTGTAGAAAAGGCAAATCATTCAGTAGACCGGTTTCATCCTTATTGGGAACTCATCATGTAAAGTCCCGAATTTGCAACGGACAGAGATCGAACCCGGGAAAGTCTGCTTTGGAATCTGGTGCTTTATCAATTGAGCCATCCTTCCATCCTCTAATTAAATTGATATTTAGAAAAATAGTTTAAATAAAAAATGTTGATTTATCCACGTTATTTAAATTTTCGGACATGTTCTAAGGATAACCGGAGAGTGATAAATGCGTTAATAATTGAAATGCCACCAGTCCTGTTTTGTGCGAAAGTGAACGAGAATATAATATTGTCATTTGTTTTATTGCTGCAAATTTTAAGTAATCAGTTAATGAATAGCATCACAGGTATTACTAAAACTAATTCAAATTCGTTTGCACAACTTTATTTTGTTCTAGCGAGTGCAAATTAACATTATAATTATTTTAAATAAACATGAATTTCATTCTGGTCAAAACATTTCTCTCAGTGTGAGTCCATTTTTTTGAATTTGTGTTGAATAGTTTTAATATCCAATTGTGTAATAGGTGCTGCACGCCTAATAAAAAATTAGTTCAAATAGCACCTAAACGTTAAACCAAAATCAGCATGAACGTAAGGTATAATATCATGTTCACATTCGTTTCATGCTTTCTAGCGATTCATCAGTAGGAGACAGTACTACGCCATATACCAACTAATTATTTGTTCAAGTGGACGGTACAATCTCCTAAACTCATGTCTATTCAAGGAGTAATAAAATTAGCTTCGTATAACCTCTTCGACAATTCGACTTTAAAGCCAAATAACTATATATAACATATAATGAGTCTGTGCATGTTATCAGTACATTTCTTCAAAATGTCAGGTAGGTTGGTATCGTGTACAAACTCGGCATTTTTAAAATCAGTGTAGTGCTACCGATTACGGCTCGGTATATATTATATATAGCAAATTGGATTTGAAGTGTTACAGTCGATGATTCTATATTAAATTAACCCCATTACCGCTTTAATTATCATTCATATATGGTATATATATATATATATATATATATATATATATAGAGTATATATATATAAATGTATTTCGCACATTTCTTGATCAAATACATAGTGAGTTTCGGATTTGATCGCATTTTTCTTTGTAAGACAATTGATTAAAGCTACTCTTAGGGTCGTGGTAAAATCTTGAATAAGGTAGCATTTTCAGGTGCTCTGATTATTTGCCTTGATTTATTCAACATGTAAGTGCTACATAAGTCATAATACGTAGCAAAACCACAGTTAGTCACACGGACTGACACGTTTCCACCTTCCATGATCGTCCTCTGCAGCCGACGGCTGAATAGTGGGGATCAAATGTAATATATATATATATATATATATATATATATATATATGAAAAGCTAAATTGGATATGCGTATCTCACCTCTAATAGTCTCGAATGCATTGTACTTGACTAGAAATGTCTGTTGCACAAATTTCAGCAGCCTTCACCACATGTATATATACCATCTTCCACAAATTTTGCTAGTGACCTTAACCAATAAAAGACATCATTGCGCGCTCCTCTTTTAGGATATCGCCATAGCTTTCAATTTAGTTTTGTTCCCGGCAATTCAATCCGCATTAATAAGTAATGGCATATGCGTTAGTGTCCTTAAACTTATCAGCTTCTATTTTTGAATATGTTACACGACTTTTAGGGTAGGAAATTTTCATTCGAGATCAGCTCTTATTCGATCTGAAGTCTCTCTGGGCCCAGTATGCCACCTTATACTGTTCAACCTATCACATGTACAGATATAGGTTGCGGAAAATCAGTTTAAGCTTTTTAAATATGCCAATTATTTCATTCTAGTATTCATCATTCCAGTCTCGCCCAGGCATTCCACATCCTCAATCACTTAGCTACTATCTTCACTTCACTCTCACCATGGGGTAATCGTTCTTAAACTCAACTTGCTTGATGAAATTTTGATTCGATTCCATCTCCTCTTTCACGAAGAACAGTCGTTCCCTTGATATTGCACCTGGGTATCCCTTTTTCAAAATCATTAGACTTCTCCCTACATATTTATCAAGTTACGGTAAAACTCTTCAAATGGGCTCGTTTGACCTTCTTCAAGACACGAAGACCTTCATGCAACTTACTTTATTTAAAACCTACATCTTATGCATTATTTTCTATGCCAGCGAATTTATTGCCATCCAAATTTAATCCTTTCATATGTCACTGAGCAGATCACTTCTCGATTTCTGATGCATGTCTTCGCTCATTATCATTATTACGGTGAGCGACTGCTCCAGGTGAGTCTCCTAACTCTATAGATTAGTCGACACTTACGTGTTATCTCCTTTGCTCATAACATCTCGAACTGCCTTTCGCTGTCGAATTTCGCTTATCCTAGTCAAGCTTACGTCATGCTCGTTTGCAACTCCGTAATTAAATTCATCCATATTGTCTGGAAACGCAACGTTTTACTTCTGCACCCGAAATACCTTTTTTTGACGATATGTACTTCTCTAGCCTCTCCACAAATTTTGGGATGTTAAGATTCTTTACGCTTTAACTCCGCATTAGGTGTCTCGATAGAGACTTACAACCTCACAAATGGTCAACACAATATTTACCACTTATAATTGTCTATTTATATGTCCTAATTGCTCTACGAAAATTCTTCATTCGGCTTCTCTAAACGAAGCTCAGCAGAATAATTCCTCTAACCAAACCTATGGCGTTTTTCCCACTGAAGTGCTTGCTGAAACAATACTCGCTATATCTTTGCGAAAATAAAGGCAGCACAGAGCTTTATTATCTTGAATCTTCGCAAGTTTCTATTCTAGTCGATTTTATGCTAGTTATTTAAAATTTACCTTTTGTCACGTGGAACTGACTAAAATTTTCTGAAAGCACTTTTCGTTCTCAACTTCTAACGGTCACACCGTTGTTATTATTAGCGATAAACATTTGCTAATCACTATTGCACTCAAATATACATAACTCTACTTTTAAAACTGTATCTTGATGTTTGCAATTTTCAGGCCACATGGCTTTATTGATAATAGGAATATTATAAAATTTAGTGTAAATTTCTGCTTACAGAAATTGGGAAAATTTGATTTTGTCAATTATCAGTTCTGACATAAATTACGAAGTATCCTATCATTTTATTTAATTGTATAACTCCTTTTCGACCGCACACTCATCAAGGTGCTCGCCTGTCAATATTTGTTCACTTGGTATTCAGGTGTATATTTAATAATATAAACGATTATAGTTTGTTTACATCTTATTCACTCTGTAAAACGATGAAGTTGACCTTGGCAACGCCAGCAGAAATGTGATTAGAAAACGGGAGGCGCAAAATGACGTCTTCTCTGCGTAATGATCAACTCAACAAGCCAATCGTAAATCCAACTGTGTCAACTGACCTTAGATAGTATCAATTTAACATTCACTATAATCCGACACATACTCGGAGTTTGCGGTTTAACATTGGTGACACACATACACATTTACACAATGAATCCGACAAGAATAACAGGCACAATATTAACGATGGAAGCACACGAATAAGTGTGTTGCCCAGGAGTTTTAAATTCGGAATGCTAATTAGGTGGATACACAGTCTGCTGGTCGATCTGCATAGCTTTGACGCAAGCCAAATTGGTTCGTGCATACCTTTAACCAGTAACAAAAGGGCGACCTTTGACAAGACAGACAATTGGATCAACTGATTGTCATACACGATAAAATCACTGAGATAGCCTACTCCGTGAATCAAATAGTTAATAGATAGGAATGCAAAATAGAAAAGGAATGAAAGAATCGAAAAATCCTTCACCTCAGTGATAGTTAACGTCAACAACGTCACTGATGCTAAGGTGTTGGCTCAACAATTCTAAAAACATCTGCTCCAAATGGAAATGAGTTATTGGAAAATGAAGCTATGAGCATAGTATTAGTGAACAAATGAAGGAAAACAGATTGATTTTTTCAATAATGGC
>JAQBSW010014790.1:0-11001 GCA_029291075.1 Eudiplozoon nipponicum | reverse complement strand
TATATATATATATATATATTTAAACTGAAAATAAAAACAGAATATTTTAACATGGAGAGAATGTCAAATGAGTGAACAACTAATGAATTTCTAGCTTAATGTCTGAAAGTATTTTCTGCTTGCTTATATCTCCTTGCGGTTTTCTTAAGGGCAGCTATTTTTATATGGCTAATTCATTTCTGTTATTGTATTTAGAAATTGTTTGAAATTCTACATATGCAGAACATTCAAGTAAATAGCAGTCCAGTCGATCATCCTACAACATGTGGATGTATTTTAATTAATATTACATAAGGTAGGCATTGACAGTCGCTACTATTCAATTTTGGTAAAGGCAAATGTATTACCTAAAATAAAACTCGAAGTTTAGCTATAATAAATGTGTATATCAATCTAGCTTCAAATTTCTTTTGTTCTGTGCACGAAACAGCATCCCCTTTAAATGTCCTGTTTGGAGGAGATTGCTTTTATTTGGGCTCTAAATGCGTCCGTCTCTTTTGATTTACCCATTTTAACAATTGAAACAATCAATTGTATAGTAAAATCATTAGGCATTAGACAGTTTTTATTTAGTATGTTCGTCGCTTTTAACCAATATCTCCATTCTTGAAAAAGCAGCATCGACATGTTGATAAATAATTTTTAAACGGCCCGGAGCTGCTACAATGCGCAAACTGTGCAGACCAGGTTGGTTTATAGTAAATTTTATGTTATTTTCAGCTACCATCCGTCATTAGTAGTGTACCTTTCAACGGTAGATTATCGACTTTCATATGCTCTTTTTATGCGCACTACTGAAACATTGAAGCAGGGGTCGTAATTGCGACCTGTTTTTTATGAGCAAGAAAAATATAATCTAAATGACGCAGGTTTTTGCACATTTACTTTTAGAACTTTTCAATTATGTCTTTTCAAGCTTAGACTGAACAAGGGGGGGCTCCCTATCTACAGAAGTTCAACCTGATTTCGGATACTCATATTAAACAACGCTGTGTGTCTTTTGTGCGTAGAAACATTTTCTTGCACAGCATATGACCTGAGAACCTTTGAACTATAATATCAGTAGTCCCGTCAATTGAGACATTTGTAAACGAAGACTTCAAATCATAACGCCCAATAATCAAATTTTACACATGTATATCTTGAATCTTTTTGGCAATCTCAGAGGAATTGACAACCAAATATTTACCTAATAGTTTGCCAATGCGTGAAAAAGGTAATTGGTCATTGATAAAATTGGTATAATAGAAAAACAATTTTTTGTATTTATGATAGTCCGTACATCGTTAATGTAAATGGTCTAACTGGTTTAAACTTCTGTGCAAAAGCTTTATTAATTAGAACAGCATTGGTTAAGAATTTATTTCAGTTTAATACTTTCCGCATCTAACGTACACTAAAACGCGTATGAATTTCGTTTTCTCATACACCACATTCCCCATCCTTTGTAAATTTCCTGACTTGTCTGCCTGTAATATATTGATGTCTACTGTTTTGACGACATAGTTAAGTGTATATAAATGTTATATGCTTAGTGCATGCTATTCTGCGCATTTAAAAGTTTTCTTATTTAAAGTCTGATCAGATAAATTAACCTTAAACCAGTTTTAATCATAAATGCCTGTAGATCATTAGATAAAACCGGTCTACCGGATATAATACCATTTCTAAATTATACAATGCTTACCGATACTGAAAGACCTATTGTAATGGGATTGATGATTATATCTATCTCGCAAAAATGAATTCAACAATTGATATTACCGCCCGCCAATCAATTTTTATTTTAGCACAATTTTCCAATAAAGTGTGATGTCTGTTCAGACCGCGGCAGATTCTGGATATTACCTGAAGAATTTAGAATATGGACGAAAAAGGTCCACTTGTTTAATTGTTTTTCAACACTAATCGATTTCTATTGTATAATGAAAAAGTATATTTAATGCGATTGGTGTTTAATTGAAACCCGCACACTTCAAATAAGTATTTTCTATCGCCGTCTAAAGAGTCCATTTACACACTACCTAAAAAATGGTTAACCAGAAACATGAATTAGTATATGACAGGAATGTGTGTCGCGTACCCCAAGATAGATCATTGTTTAAAGTTGCAGACTCCGAAACCGACGTGCCCAGATTCGAGCTTTGTCAGCGTCAATTCCTGGACTCTATTGGAACAATTCACGGAAAGGACGTAACCGGTCTACTATATGAATTTTATTTTCTTCTTTATACGATGCTTTTGTCTGTTCTATCTGCGGTAAATTCTGGGAAATGCTTGATGAGTTTTCAATATGGACGAAGCCGATCCACTGGTTTAAATATCTTCCTAAACCCTAGGATGCCTGCATTTTACTGACAAATCTATATATAATCTATATATAATTTAATTGGTGTTTATATCAAGCCCGTGATTATCTAATAAAATAATTCGTGAAACAAAGTTTGCGAGCTTGAAGTAAACATCAATCCCATTGTATTAAGTTAGTCGCCGAATAATATAGAAAAACTACCGTCAAGGGATTGGTGTTTAATTCAAGTTCGCAAACTTGATTTAAAGAATTGTTACCACCACCCGCACAATCAATTATTGTTTAATTTTATTGTTCAAATAAATATCAATTTCGTATATATTGTGGTTTCAGATTCAGAATGACAGATTTGGAGTAGCTTGCTACAAATTTTGGTATATAAAACGCCATTTAAACTCTATCTGCTGGTACATACTTGAGGAGAAAGTGTCAAAGAAACGGTTCTTGTAACTGATGAAATTTCTTATTATACCTGAATATTGAGAGGGTAGTATAGAAATCTTAGTTTCTTTCATTTCAGGAAAATTTTATTGGAATTCATTCTACGTCTCGTACTGCTCTTTACTGATTTAGTTACAAATATCTACGTATATCTTCAATAGATTATTTTCGCTGGATTCTATAATAGTTGTAAGTGATTCGTTAATTTACTCCTCTGAAATCAAACTCAAAAACAAAAGGAGTTTAAACAGGAATAATATACAAGAATTTTACAAACAAAATGTTGTACTAAACTGGTCACGAAACACATAGCTTTGCAATGATATGCTAATATTCGACCATAATTTACTATTAGTTGGATATGCATCATAAACCGTAAAATATAAATTGGTGGGGAATCTTCCGTGCGAAAAACGTAATTACTTTGAAAGCGTCAACAAATACTGTACAGTTTGAATAATTATAACTACAAAAATCCTCTAACCTTGCCTTCATACAAGGGTGATAAATCGGCACATCTCAAGAACTAATAGTTTGAACAGGCAACTTAAATGAATTTGTTTTTACTTTTAATCGATAAAAGATCCGTTTTCTGACTGATAACACAATGAGTTTACCACTGCAGGGTCACAGTAACTCACCTATATAAACTCACTTTTTAAGACATAATAATCCACATACTACATGTAGGACTTATGAAAAAATAATTGATAAAATCGTAAAATGTTCCCAGTAGACACTCACATTGACAATTAACAAGTCACAGGCGGTATAGAATAGGAAATAATTGTTTGATGCAAATTTATTGACCTAATAATTCAGTGTAAACATGATCAATTTTTTTACTTAATTCTTTATCCCATTTTCCACATGAATATGTTTAAACTCTCTCGTGGTATGTCATGATCTATCGCAATTTATTGTAAATTAGCCGCCATTTGCACACACTAGTGTCTAACAAACGCCCGTTGACTTAATTACACCCCGACGTTAAACTAAATACCGAAAATTCCAACCGCATTTCACATACGAGTTAAGATATATCGCCAATGAAAATGTAGTCGAGTATTGCAGAAATAATTTTCCCTATTTATTCAAAATGACATCCCTCCATTATTTAACCTGGTAACTACTTGTTTACGATTTAATTTGATGGACATTTTAAAAATATTTATTTGTATACAATCTCAAAATACAGCATATTTAAAATGTAATTAGCTTAAATAGAAGAAAATTTTGCTTATATGAATTTTGAGGGACCGATTAATTCAAATTTTTAACGATGATTTAAGGTTTTTGTTAAATTTTTATTCTATTTTTCAATTACAGTTTATAGGCGAATGCGAAGTTTATTTGGATAACAAGATTATGCATAATTTTGAGAAACGTTAAATATGGGCATTTTAACTTAGCAGTAAAAAATCAGTCCACTTTTTAAGTTTGCATTAATATTAATTGGAACATAATAAAATGTTAACGGAAATATCTGATATTTTGCAACCAACAAACTTAATTTGTTTTGACTTTGTTTGTGAACCTCATTTAAATTCTGATCCGTGATATTATTTGATTACAACGTTACAAACCTGCTATCGTTTCAACCAAATGGCGTTTTTACGGAATTAAAGACATAGAGAAATAAATGCGTATAAGTTAAAAACGTTCATTTATAATTTTTTTGTGCTTAATTATGAGAAGCATTTTTCGTAAACTTTCGTTTGAGATAATTTATTTTTGGCCATAATGCATTATGCATTCTGCCATTTGCTAACATTGAAACATAATTTGAGCTAAAAGTGCTTCTTATCAAAATTGCTATAGGCATTAGATTTCGAGTGAATCAAGCGTATATCTAAAAAGAATGTTTTCTTCTATTTCTTTTTTTATGTAGACAAGGATTAAAAGTTTTAGGTAGATTTTGCTATTTTTATATATAATCATTAAAATATTGTTAATAATTTCTTTTCGCCAAAACTATTTTTCGTCTCTATTTAGGCGATTGCACTGTACAAGGAATACTGTCCACATCAATCTGTTCGCATCACTTCTTATTCGAGCGTGTGCGCATTTTTTAGATTTGGTTATACCTTACGAAATGGTGAGTAATTTATTGTGGGCATGGTAACAGATTTTGAGTAATAATTTTTTTCAGTGACACTTGCCGGTTTTGGCATAATGTGTGTTGTGAAATAATATTTTAGCTTATATAATTTTTCAGGATTTGGAATTATTGCTAAAATAAATAAATTCTTATTAAATGCAAAATGCGGTTCTTAAAAAATAGATTATTTAAGAAATTATTATTTTTTTTTTTAGTTTAACGATCACAATTCAATGCTACCATCAAAAATCGTTGTGGCATATACTCAAATTTTAACAAAATATTAAATGCTTGTAAGAGATACTGAAAATAAATCCTCGACAACTAAAGTCTACCTTACGAAATGTTTGATAATTTCTGGTTTGCACGGTAACGGTCTTTTTACTCTGCGTTTTATTACGCTTAGATAAACTAAGTGAATGTAAATTTTAGCTTATCTGAGACCACAAATGATCTATTCTTTAAAAAGAATTTACGTCTCTGATAGCTGGTACAAAAATTGATGGTTGTGGACAATTGATACAACTCGTAGGTCGGTAAAATCTTGATTATTTTACATTTACAAATGGGTTCTCACTGGTCCCGTCATTCTGAATCTGCATATACACTGTTTTTTCCGGAAATGCTTTTGAATTAAGATTTGCAGAAATTTTTCTCCGAATTTTTTGGACTACATTACCCGTCTCATCTTCAAGGATGGCACGATACTCAAAAGAAATGAAGTTCCGAAAAAGCGGAAAAATAATAATTCGGCAAACCTTAATTTTAAAAAAAACATTTCCGGAAAAACGATGTATGGATGTCTTCAGAGTCACCGGAAAAGTGAGAACACATTAATCAATTAAAAATTAAGCGGTGCAACTGGCAGTATAAAGTAATCAATATTTCACCGACCTAGGAGTGCTATCAATTGTTCCCCAACTGTCAATTGTTGCATGATCTCGAAGAAAGACAGCACACCGTAAACGCAATTTCCTGTAAAGGAATAAATCAAAACGAATTTTTAGCTAAGCTCTGTTGTTTTCTCAGGTACGAGAAATTTTTCAGAGAAAGAAGTTTAAGCGAGATATAATTTTTATCCTAACGAAATTAATTCAATTTTATGTCTAGTAACCGGTGTGGCATTCGCTTTTATATTTAACCGGCATTTAAAGCAACCCCAAGAGATTTTGACCTGCTTTCCTCAGAACATAAAGTAAAATGAAACGAATGCATTTATAATATAAACAAGTAAAAGAAATTTCAATAAATTGTGGAAAAGGCATTTCAAAATGTAAATCAATTTTAATTATCCAAGTAAGTCATTAGATTGAATTGTTTATTTAAATTTGTCGGTATAAACTCAGAATTGTATAATATAGATAGGGTTGGCCTATACGGGGAACTCTTCACGTTTTGTCCAGAGTTTGCCGCGGGCAGGGCTGTAACCTGGGCAATTAAAATTTCTGATATATATATTGAAAAGCATATTGCTATTTAGCTCAATTATTTTATTTAAATTTAGCTTCAAGTAAATACCATTTAAAATCATTCTTCATGAATTATAAATTTTTTAGCCTTATTTGTTTGCTGAAGTATAAATAACTTTGTAGTCTAAAAACAATTGTTGTGCACAACGGTTACGATTAATTATTTGACCCTTGTTTTGCAAAACAGGTTATGTCCATATATTTTTCATTTTATTCTGATTATGTCGGCTTCGTTTTTCGGAAACCTTCCTCAAACACAAGTACATCATAACAAAAATATGTATATTATGAAGTCAGGTGATAAATTTGTTTTATACTGATTCAGATATACTTAGCGATATATCTATTAAACATATAGTTCTCACTATGTTTCTTGAGCGAGTTTCCGATTCTAACTTGTGCAAACTTCACTTCCTGCTGCTAATTAGTTCTGTATTCCAGATCAAGTGTTGTGGTTTGTCTACGGCTGTTCCATTTATTATTTCATCTCTCGATTTCATTATGATGGATTATCCGATCAATTTTGTTCTTCAATTACAACTACAGATTGATACGTGTCTGCAACCGTCCCAGTTAATTTTATTTCTCGACTTTTCCCTATGATATGCAAAATCTTATCTGTCAACATATCCATATTTGCTTGCGGTGCTATGTTTCCTTCTTTTTGCCTTAATTGGGCGCAGAGGTTCACCTTCACACATGAAGTTACAGTACTTACATGGAATTCCACACACTCGTGATTTGTCTAACGGGTCAGTTTTGTTTCATTTGACTGGAAAGTTTAGTGCCTAGAATAAGTGTTTTTTTAATGTGGAGCGTATTTTGTGTTACAATGTTATCGCTTTTTTTTGTATCCTAAGATTTAAGTCAGGTATTTCCATGACCCTACGATCCTCTTTTGTTCTAGATGATTTCATGTACATCCAATTATCCTTAAATGTATTTATGAACTGTTTATAGTTGCTTTAAGGTTGCCCATTAGCAGTGAATATTTCTGTCAGTCTACCGTATTCCTTGTCCAAAAGTATTGTATAGGTTGGTCTCAAGTTCCATAATTTCATTTTCATTATTATTCTATGGGGAAATTTTAATTTGAAACTATGAAGAATAACTGAGTAAGTATCCTTCCTATATACATATATTTATAATTTTGTACAATTTCAAATTTATTTAAAATTAAATTATCATTTAATCCTCCACAAGATTTCACATATCCAACATACTATTCAAGATTCGTACATACAATTTTGGATTTAGGGGTATTATTTCTGTGATTTTTCTTCGTTGAATGCTTGGAAATATTTGCTTTTGAAAATAACTATGATTTTCAAATTGGCACACCAATAATTTGCAAACAAAGTTCTTTCTTAAATATAAAATAAGTAGAACGCATGTATGTGTTCATCCTAATAATACGTCTCATCGTCTTTTCATTTCCTTCTGATATTAAATGGTGATCAACCAGAAAACGCTGAAAATATTAAAACTCTGTGGGAAGTGGTATATTGGTGGACTTTGACGCCACCTATATACACCTCAATCTACTGTTTTCATTAAGATCACCCTTGTCAACAAATGGTATGAGTTCATCAATGTATAGCCTATGAAGTACGAATACTTCCTTATTCTCTTATATATAAACTTAGCCATTTTACACGATTATAGTTATAGGAAATTAAGAATAATTCTGAATGGGCTACCTGGTTTATGCAGCTTTACTAAACCGTACAACTTAGACGCAAATCTATCACGTTTTTGAGAGTGTTGTCAAATGCTTGAGCAAATTCACCCTTAGCAATCATATAGATAAATAATTTAACTTCATCAACGAATCAGTACGGTCTTTATAAATTTTAATGCCCGAATCTATATCGTCTAGTTATTTATACATCCTATCATTATTGTCAAAGTGAATCTTTAGAAACATCGCTTTCCTGGCTGTTTTAAAACGTATTATATGGTTTGGTAATATGTCCCTTTTAAGAATTGTTACTTCATAATTTATTTCATAGTTATACCCTTGTGCGTTAAAAAAGATTTGGATTTGGTGATTTTAAAATAAACCTTATTTTTCTCTTTGAGAACTTTTCCTGCTTCCACTACCTTGGTAATTATAACGTATTTGATGATTTGCCAATTTGAATAGCGCCATTAAAACCACAATTAAGCATTTTCATCTGAATATAATTAAGTCGAATTTTAGAACGATTTACTACTCGATTATTTACTGCAAACACACATCTTATGCCCAAGTTCCTAAAATTTAATTATCTCTAATCGTGATCTTCATTATATCTCTGTTACGCTCATTATCCATAAAATCCGCAATATACTTAAAAGCATCCGCCTACGAAACGAAATTAACAGATCCTGTTTTATTTTTATATGCAATATAGAATGAAGTTTTTCAAGTTTACAGCTCATGGTTGAGCGGTCGGAATTTCCTATTGAAATGAATTAGCAGTTTACTTTTTATAAATTATGATTTAATTCTCAATCCTAAACAAATGCGCTTACATACACAGGTACGGTGTACGCGTATTTAGTGAATTGTTAATATGTGTTATTAGATAACTGAAATTTCGCTTGGATAAGTGTACACGTGCTGTTGCTATGTAACTGATTACTTAAACAAACGTGCGCGCACACACACACACACAAATATAGTGTAATCTTATCTTGTGAATTGTCGGTCGATTTGAGGGAGTGTACATGTGTAGACACGTACAAACACAAATACCTAAATGGCAGACTGTTAACCAGCGCCTAAGATATTTTCCGGTAAATATTTTATGAAAGTATGCATTAGGTTTTGCGAACCTAGTAACAAATTAGTTCAGTTGTGACCAGAAGGATAAACCAAAGGCAGCATGAACGGAAAGTATAATCTCATGCACATTCGTTTCGTGCTTACTGGCGACTCATCAGTAGGAGCCGGTATTACGCCCTTTAACCACTATATATTTGGTAGAAGAATGTGGAATAATAGGACGGTACAATCTCCTAGACGAATGTGTAAACCTGTAATAGTGAAGCTAACATAATCTGAAGTCAACGACAATACGACTTCAATGCTAACTCACACTATATGACGAATGTGTAAACCTGTAATAGTGAAGCTAACATAATCTGAAGTCAACGACAATACGACTTCAATGCTAACTCACACTATATAATATATATACGGAGTCTGTAAAGGATACTAACACTATGGCCATTGTGTTAGTAACTGATACCTTTTTTGAAATCGCAACAAACAGTGTTTAAAATATTTTATGAAACTGTCTAAACAAAATTACCTACGAAAAATAATTGTCGAATTCCTGGCGGATTAAGCTTTCCGTTGAAAAACGGAATAAAAGTAATGATTGATCCGTAGTTAATCTGCACTATTCCCCGTATCACCGAATAAGCTAATCAAATATTCAAATTAGCAGGTTTTTCAGCATCTGACCGAAGTTCGTCATTTAATTCAGTGCCAGATATCGTTCTATAATCTATAGTCGTCTGTATATTTTCAAAAAAATATAATTCTGACAGGAAAGCATGCTTCTGATGCAGTAATGGTTCGATTAAATGTACGATATTTCCTGCGTGTCCAAATCCTAATTAAATATTCTACGTGAAAGAAACGGTGTATTTAAAGTGGTAAATTATGGGAATGCATCACTTACTACACGAATAATGTGTATTAAGTTTGATTTTTCAAACTTGGATTCACAGAAAATTGTGCAGCTAATTTGACGACGAGCATAAATTTGATCGATATTGCATCACTAAAATTATGCAAATACCGGACAAAATAAATAATATTGCTTTTGCGAATGTTTATTTCCAAGAATTACTAATTGAATTTGTAAACATTTCAATTAATATAGTTCGAGAACTTTTAAATTAAACTGACTGAAACGCCATAGAAAAATGTCATAATTAAAGAATTTCAAATTAGGCGATCGCTTGAACAGATTGAAAGATTATTCATTGTAAAGGTGAACTAACAGAGGCAATAATATATGAAATTTGCTGATACACTTTAATATAACCAAATATTAAATGTACATACGGCATTGCAATTTATACGTAATATTAGGGGTTTTCATTTATCAAATAAGACACCCTTAAAAGTTGCATACATGTTTAAGGCAAATGCTGCATTTTATACAAAATTATACGTAATATACAACGGAAAATCGATATTATATGTCAAAGGAGATCTTGCACAGCACTACGACTGCATAACAAGTCCTTTAATGCCATTTGAAAATACGCATTATATATCAATAATTATAAATCAGATTATTAGAGCTTTCGAATTATTGTACGTAAATTTTTTGAAGCCCTTAACTTATATTTTACAGACTAGTGTTTGGCTAACTTTATCTGGTTGATCATATCATAGCAAATGCTAGATAATAAGATAATTTCTAAAATACTCACTAAAGATAACTTATTAACTCCATTGCTTTAATTGATTTAAAGCCTTTATAATAAATTACTCGTTTACAGTTTTATTGCAACAGTAACACAGTGTCAATAATCCGTAGCCAATACGTATTTGGTAGAATTATAACAAGCAGTTATTTATTTTTAATTAATTAATATTTTTCGTTATCATGCCCATAACATGAGGGCTTTCTGACCTACAGATTTTAATGACCTAATTATTTCGATAGTATCAT
>JAQBSW010014789.1:0-11004 GCA_029291075.1 Eudiplozoon nipponicum | reverse complement strand
TCTTGCATACATTGAACTTGACTGGAATTGTCGGCCGCACAATTTCTATACAGTCATGAACATTAGCTGTTTGTAGCTTTCGTCACACACATATGTATAGACAATACAATTAAGCAATAATTGATTGCGCGTGTGGTGGTAACAATTATTTAAATAGAGTTTGCGAGCTCGAAGTAAACACCAATCCCATTGTATTTAACTAGGCGTGGAACAACATGACAAAACTACCTCTATTCGCATCGCACTGACGCCTTTCGACCTTCCTTGAGCATCATCATAGTTCGACGGATTTAAACCGCTTTATTTGTATTTATAGCTGGCTAATCTCTTAATAGCTATTGAAGTGTTATCTGCAATTTATATTAATTTGACACTTGATGCTTTTAAATGATTTCTGGAGCCTTTTTAATAAAACAGGTTCATTATAGCATTTTTGGTTATTAACTGCATAACTGAGGCTTACGTGATATGTAAAACAATCGTTACATTGATTTATGATTTTAAAAATATTGCTTCTTAAAATCACGAAGAGGATTATCAATTTTAACGTCTTAAGTGTACATTATTAATACAAATACTATTACTAAAAACAGCAGAAAAGCGCAATTTTTTAGCAAATTGACAGAATTTCCGTGGTCATTGCTTCACTCCAGCTACTCATTCACTGCGCCACAATGGAACCAACTACGTGCCGTACACATGTATACACCAATTATGTTCTCTTGGTGAGTCTTTTTTTCAGTTGGATTCTCCTTGCGTCACTTTATACCTAATGCACCAAATAACAATATTTGATCTGTCATTATAGAACATACACAATGACAACTGGGCAAATATTAGCAAATTAAAATATAATGGCAAAATGTCAATGATACACTTCTTGCCAATATGAACTAAGCATTGGGAGAAAAAGAAAAAGCAATTTATAAAGTGCACCAGTTGCGTCATATGAGGCATACGTCAAGTATGTTAATAAATTTGCGTATATATATATATATATATATATATATATATATATATATATATATATATATATATATATATATATATATATATGAATAGCGAGTGAAGTTAATATAAAAAATCAAGCAACTATACTTTCGAAAGTATACCGGATTGTGGCTAAACAATTTAAATAAAGAAAATTTTAACTAATTCCTACTTTGATTAAAGTATGAGTACACTCCTGATGAAGTTAGTTGAAAACGCTGCTCGAATCATCGATGACATATATTTTGGTGATGATAAATCTGAAGCAAGAACAAGATTGACTGCCAATAACATGCATGAATAAATTTGTTTTGCAGTCCCAATCAGCGGGGGGGGGTATAATTTACCTCAAACAATGAGTAGTGTTTTAGTGATTATAAGCTTACCCATAGAGTCAGATTCGTTGGCTTCTCGCGTACTACCA
Source organism: Eudiplozoon nipponicum (assembly GCA_029291075.1). Classification (NCBI taxonomy): domain Eukaryota; kingdom Metazoa; phylum Platyhelminthes; class Monogenea; order Mazocraeidea; family Diplozoidae; genus Eudiplozoon; species Eudiplozoon nipponicum. Next base: position 9,590 of record JAQBSW010014789.1, on the reverse strand, counting down.
CCGAAACGTGCTGCGAAACGACCCAAAGAAACGTCAACCCTGTCGAAAAATGAATTGACAGTCAAATTAAAATAAGTTTTTAATGATTAACAAAACAATTGTGTCGTGAAAAAGCAGTTAAGTTCAAATTTGGTTACAAGAACATTGTTTACAATTTTTTTAAAGATAGCTATTGAAAAAAAATATGTTCACACAACTTGAACTATGAAAATAGTTGACATGTGTCTATCCATTGAAATCTGGATTGTTTTGGAGCTGATAAAACTGCGAGGCCAAATCTGGCAATATTGAAACATCTATACTTCTAAATTGAGAAATGCTCATACTATTGGAAACTAGCATGATCAAAACAGTTAATTTGCACAACACAATTTTTTTTAAATTAATTTTATAACGTCCCGTCTTCAATAAATATTTACTATATAGTCAAGTTTATTTAAACATGCATTAGAAGACTTCTAGTCTGATAGCATTTATTTGAAAGTAAAACACAAGCAATCAAACTCAACTGAGCACACAGTAATAAACACACATATACACACAACTAGGGAGGAATTAAACAATTTAAACTCAGTTCCTGCTAAAATTTTCTTTGTTGAAGTAACCACACAAAAAGAATTTATTATTAAAATGTTTCGGTTTTGTGCAAATTTTTTGTTGTAAATTGTTATTAAAAACGTCCGTAGTCGAGAGACTTATAGTTTCACCTGTGTATAGTATGTGCTCGGCGATAATGCAATGCTAATTATGTTTGAATAGAAAAAAGCGGTTGGCATAAAAAGTACGAAACTTATTTTAGTCAAAAAATTTCAAACAGAAGACGAATACCTGTTTAAATCAAGGTTGCGATCATGGTGCAATCACCAGTCCCACTATATACATGTATTTGCCCATATAAGTTAAACATTACATAATGTGGAAAAGGCAATTTATTCAATCGATCGGTTTCGTCATCATTGGGAACATTTTACGTACAAGTCAGAATTTATATAAATGCTTAATTCATTACCACTTCCACAGATAGCGTGGTGTCTATCCTATAAATACGGTTATTTGGAACTTTAGGCTCCCATATGTGCCATATAGACTCCATTTAAAGGAAAGGAGAACCAAAAAACATTAGTGCGGCAGGGTGGCTCAGTAGTTAGAGCACCAGATTCCCAAGTTGACGCGCCCTTTTCCGAGCCCTGTCAGTGGCAAATTCTGGGCAGAACGTGAAGAGGTCCTAAAAAGGACAACGCCGGTCTACTTGATGGATTATTATAATCAAGGTTGCGGTCTTGATATAAACACCTGACCCATTAATTACTTACATATGTCAGTATAATCTAAGAATTGTATAGTGTAGAAAAGGCAATTCATCCAGTAGACCGGTTTCGTCCTTATTGGGTACTCATCAATTAAAGGCCAGAATTTGCCGCGGACAGGATACGAACCTGGCACGTCTGCTTCGGAATCTGGTGCTCTAACCACTGAGCTATCCTGCCGCACGCTACACTACACACACTTTTTAGTTATATAATAACTAATGTAACTTTGTTAGTCAATTTTTCCTTTAGGTGGAGCTCATATGGCATCCATTTAGACCCAAAGTTCCAACTAACCATGCCCAATCTGTCATTACTGAACAGACACCACATTACATGGGAAATGGTATTGAAATGAACATTTATATAATTAAACGAACATTGGTTGCGCGAGTGGTGATAACAATTATTATAATCAAGGTTGCGGTCTTGATATAAACACCTGACCCATTAATTACTTACATATGTCATTATAATCTAAGAATTGTATAGTGTAGAAAAGGCAACTCATCCAGTAGACCGGTTTCGTCCTTATTGGGAACTCATCAAGTACTGGCCAGAATTTGCCGCGGACAGGATACGAACCTGGGCACGTCTGCTTGGAATCTGGTGCTCTAACCACTGAGCTATCCTGCCGCACACTACACTACACACAATTTTCAGTTATATACTAACCAATGTAACTTGGTTAGTCAATTTTTCCTTTAGGTGGAGCTCATATGGCATCCATTTAGACCTAAAGTTCCAACTAACCATGCCCAATCTGTCATTACTGAACAGACACCACATTACATGGGGAAATGGTATTGAAATGAATATTTATATAATTAAACGAACAGTGTTTGCGCGGGTGGTGATAACAATTATTATAATCAAGGTTGCGGTCTTGATATAAACACCTGACCCATTAATTACTTTACATATGTCAGTATAAACTAAGAATTGTATAGTGTAGAAAAGGCAATTCATCCAGTAGACCGGTTTCGTCCTTATTGGGAACTCATCAAGTACTGGCCAGAATTTGCCGCGGACAGGATACGAACCTGGGCACGTCTGCTTCGGAATCTGGTGCTCTAACCACTGAGCTATCCTGCCGCACACTACACTACACACAATTTTCAGTTATATACTAACTAATGTAACTTGGTTAGTCAATTTTTCCTTTAGGTGGAGCTCATATGGCATCCATTTAGACCCAAGTTCCAACTAACCATGCCCAATCTGTCATTACTGAACAGACACCACATTACATGGGGAAGTGGTATTGAAATGAACATTTATATAATTAAACGAACATTGGCTGAGCGGGTGGTGATAATAATTATTATAATCAAGGTTGCGGTCTTGATATAAACACCTGACCCATTAATTACTTATATATGTCAGTATAAACTAAGAATTGTATAGTGTAGAAAAGGCAATTCATCCAGTAGACCGGTTTCGTCCTTATTGGGAACTCATCAAGTACTGGCCAGAATTTGCCGCGGACAGGATATGAACCTGGGCACGTCTGCTTCGGAATCTGGTGCTCTAACCACTCAGCTATCCTGCCGCACACTACACTACACACAATTTTCAGTTATATACTAACTAATGTAACTAGGTTAGTCAATTTTTCCTTTAGGTGGAGCTCATATGGCATCCATTTAGACCCAAAGTTCCAACTAACCATGCCTAATCTGTCATTACTGAACAGACACCACATTATATGGGGAAGTGGTATTGAAATGCACATTTATATAATTAAACGAACATTGGTTGCGCGGGTGGTGATAACAATTATTATAATCAAGGTTGCGGTCTTGATATAAACAACTGACCCATTAATTACTTACATATGTCAGTATAAACAATGAATTGTATAGTGTAGAAAAGGCAATTCATCCAGTAGACCGGTTTCGTCCTTATTGGGAACTCATCAAGTACCGGCCAGAATTTGCCGCGGACAGGATACGAACCTGGGCACGTCTGCTTCGGAATCTGGTGCTCTAATGACTGAGCTATCCTGCTGCACACTACACTACACAAAATTTTCAGTTATATACTAACTAATGTAACTTGGTTAGTCAATTTTTCCTTTAGGTGGAGCTCATATGGCATCCATTTAGACCCAAAGTTCCAACTAACCATGCCCAATCTGTCATTACTGAACAGACACCACATTACATGCGGAAGTGGTATTGAAATGAACATTTATATAATTAAACGAACATTGGTTGCGCGGGTGGTGATAACAATTATTATAATCAAGGTTGCGGTCTTGATATAAACACCTGACCCATTAATTACTTACATATGTCAGTATAAACTAAGAGTTGTATAGTGTAGAAAAGGCAATTCATCCAGTAGACCGGTTTCGTCCTTATTGGGAACTCATCAAGTACTGGCCAGAATTTGCCGCGGACAGGATACGAACCTGGGCACGTCTGCTTCGGAATCTGGTGCTCTAACCACTGAGCTATCCTGCCGCACACTACACTACACACAATTTTCAGTTATATACTAACTAATGTAACTTGGTTAGTCAAATTTTCTTTTAGGTGGAGCTCATATGGCATCCATTTAGACCCAAAGTTCCAACTAACCATGCCCAATCTGTCATTACTGAACAGACACCACATTACATGGGGAAGTGGTATTGAAATGAACATTTATATAATTAAACGAACATTGGTTGCGCGGGTGGTGATAACAATTATTATAATCAAGGTTGCGGTCTTGATATAAACACCTGACCCATTACTTACTTACATATGTCAGTATAAACTAAGAATTGTATAGTGTAGAAAAGGCAATTCATCCAGTAGACCGGTTTCGTCCTTATTGGGAACTCATCAAGCACTGGCCAGAATTTGCCGCGGACAGGATACGAACCTGGGCACGTCTGCTCCGGAATCTGGTGCTCTAACCACTGAGCTATCCTGCCGCACACTACACTACACACAATTTTCAGTTATATACTAACTAATGTAACTTGGTTAGTCATTTTTTTTCTTTTTTAGGTTGAGCTCATATGGCATCCATTTAGACCCAAAGTTCCAACTAACCATGCCCAATCTGTCATTACTGAACAGGCACTACATTACATGGGGAAGTGGTATTGAAATGAACATTTATATAATTAAACGAACATTGGTTGCGAGAGTGGTGATAACAATTATTATATTCAAGGTTGCGGTCTTGATATAAACACCTGACCCATTAATTACTTACATATGTCAGTTTAAACCAAGAATTGTATAGTGTAGAAAACGCAATTCATCCAGTAGACCGGTTTCGTCCTTATTGGGAAACCATCAAGTACTGGCCAGAATTTGCCGCGGACAGGATACGAACCTGGGCACGTCTGCTTCGGAATCTGGTGCTCTAACTACTGAGCTATCCTGCCGCACACTACACTACACACAATTTTCAGTTATATACTAAGTAATGTAACTTGGTTAGTCAATTTTTCCTTTAGGTGGAGCTCATATGGCATCCATTTAGACCCAAAGTTCCAACCAACCATGCCCAATCTGTCATTACTGAACAGACACCACATTACATGGGGAAGTGGTATTGAAATGAACATTTATATAATTTAACGAACATTGGTTGCGCGGGTGGTGATAACAATTATTATAATCAAGGTTGCGGTCTTGATATAAACACCTGACCCATTAATTACTTACATATGTCAGTATAAACTAAGAATTGTATAGTGTAGAAAGGGCAATTCATCCAGTAGACCGGTTTCGTCCTTATTGGGAACTCATCAAGTACTGGCCAGAATTTGCCGCGGACAGGATACGAACCTGGGCACGTCTGCTTCGGAATCTGGTGCTCTAACCACTGAGCTATCCTGCCGCACACTACACTACACACAATTTTCAGTTATATACTAACTAATGTAACTTGGTTAGTCAATTTTTCCTTTAGGTGGAGCTCATATGGCATCCATTTAGACCCAAAGTTCCAACTAACCATGCCCAATCTGTCATTACTGAACAGACACCACATTACATGGGGAAGTGGTATTGAAATGAACATTTATATAATTAAACGAACATTGGTTGCGCGAGTGGTGATAACAATTATTACTTGATGGATTACCTTTTCAACTCTATTCCATACTTAGTTTATACTGACAAATGTATGTGCATAATGGATTAGATGTTTATATCTAGACCGCAAACTTGATTTAAATTATTTTTATCATCAGCTGTGCAACCATTATTCGTTTAATTGTAGAAGAAACCGTAACGCAACACCTTTTCACATAGGGCTTGGTGAGATTCATGCATTATCATTATCAGTTAGGTTTCTTTGATAGCATAAGTTTTATGCCTTTGGATAACGGCTAAGAGTCCAAAATGCTCTTTTAACCGATTTTTTAGTAATTGGAAATTAATATTTACATAGCATTCGAAGCAGCAGTTTGCGAATGGATAATTTTGTGCACTGTAGTTGTTCATGTATCTAAAATGTGCTTACACACGTACGCAGTGTATGCAATTTTAGCCAATGGCAACATCTATTTTGGCTTCACGTTTTGTTAATTCTAATCGAAATAGCAGCCGAATTTTCCGGTTTAAAATTGTTACAAATAAGGTAACCTTTACGGAAGTGTGCGACAAAAACTGAAGTACCGACCACAAATCGGTGAAAAAAACATTTATAGTAATAAATTAATGTCAACTGTATAATGTTAAACACCACTAAACGACAGAATTCCTAACTTTAGAGTCTAGAAAGTGGTACTATCTACATATTTAGCTAAATGATGCAGCACAGAAATGCTCACACAACTGTGGCAATATTGGGCACTTGCGAAAGGATGCTTGTTCTGCGACATACAATAGTTGTCTGATTTTTATCGCTTTTAAATCCTTTTATAATCTTGATGACGGTCATGATATAAATGCCAGTCCCACAATTTTTTAATCAGATTCAAATAACCGCGTCAGGTATAGGCTTTAATATGTTTCTCTTTCAATGTTCCAAATCAAAATACTACCAAAAAACCGAAAAGGAAATTTTACTACGCGTCAGTACTCCCAGTAAAATATGACTTTAAATTAACACTTGATTTCAATTCTAACAAGCTGAAATCAGTATCAATTAATGATTATTAACATAGAAAGATCGTCAGTCAATATATCTCATAAATGAATTTTGTTTTAAATAAATTGTCTTCGTTGACAACGTTGTCAGCAATGTGCAATTTTTCAACGATTCTATTTGGAGCATTACCTGAAATTTACAAACATTTGATAATAAAAAATCGTTAACATTCTAATTTCGTCAGATCATAAATCTTGCCAAAACAAAACACCAGTGTAAATCAAATATGGCAGGAAACCTTTAACATACCTGTCTTTTGCACTGGCTGTTTCATGATAGTTTTCAAAATAGTACTTCTCTAATGTTACATCGGTGCCTTTCTGCACATGATTCTCCAATAGCTGTCGATAATCATAACAAGGTGTGTAATCTTGGAATGCGGCAGCCAACTCTTCAAACTGGAAGAAAAGAATACGAATAAATAGGATAGTAAAATAACCAAAGTAAGGTTTGGCAATAATTAAATGATGTATGCATGTATCGTGTCCAAAGGGATAAAAGTATTTTTTTCATTGTAGCCGTAGATAACGGTACCAAAATGCGCGGGACTATATCCTTTGGCTTTTTATAGGGTCGGTAGTGTAATTGGCATAGATGGATTTACTTGATAAAACCTGTGGGCGTGTTTTAGTTAAATTAAAATTTCGAGCCATTATTCGATGTAAAAGTCAATTCGCACAATATTGGAACAATTTGTACAAACAGATTTCTTATAGAGAACTATATTCAAACATGCGGTAGCCAAAGTATCTAAAGCCTAACCGAATTAAAACCAATGGAATACTAACCAGATCTAAGTAATTTAGTTTTACCGTAACAATTATCGCCCCCTCCTTCTCACAAAAATAAACACACCTGTCCACAATCATATGTGAACAATTAATAAACCACAAACCATTCGTACGACAGGCTGAGAATAAATATGTACTAAACTTCGATTTAGGCCAGTAACAACTTATTAACTTAAATGAAAACAAGTTAAAATTATAGTTTACGAGCTACATTCATGTTGTCAAGTATTTAGTAAATAAATTGGCTTATTCATGCACAATAAACGTACTTTAAATGAGCCAATTGTGTTTTAACTGAAACAAATTGTTGGCTACAGACAAGTACAACAGTCATTTTAAAAGTAATTAGAACACGAATAATTATCAACGAGATAGTGAACAAAATCTCTCAATTAAGCATTGGAAATCTAGAAATTACCATGTAGAAATAATTTAAAGTGGTCCACGCTTGCCTTGCTAATCAAACGAAAACTGCATAATATTTTAACCAATGTAAATTTCGCCGAAATGAAGCAATCACATTTTTGTAGCCTGGCGACCAAACAGACGCCTTTTGAGTGGTTTCCATAATTAAAAAAAGACGCTAGCAGTTGCAACTGATGGCTACCAGATGCCTATATAAAGTGAAACTATGGCGTGGTAAATGAACTACCATTAAATCTACTATCCATTGAGATATTGCATTTTAAAACAGCTTTTGTATGCATATAGTTAGTTTGGTTCGTTATTAAACTAGTTTCAGCGCTGCGAGTGTTTAAACGAATTTTCCCAGTGACTTCGGTAAATCTTAAAGAACAATGATTTTCTGTAATTGGTAATTGGTGGACACTTCACAAACTTGATCTAATTACCAATTGATTTCGCTGAAAAATCGTTGTATCGGCTAACTTATAATACGAAACTTCGAATCAAGTCTTATTACGAAGTCACGATTATATGTTCTTTACAACAATATTTAGTGTTTCAAGGTTATAATTAAAAATGCAAGAAAAATCGCATAGTTTAGAGTATTGGAAAGTTAAACTTCATTTTGCATTCTAATATTGCTGCAGTTACAGAGCGTGTAATTGGTTCGAATTTTTCTAGCATTCGATGTTACTATTGAGGATTTACCCTCAAGGGAGGAATCTATGATATAGAAGTTAAACCGGTTTTTCCATGCCGATTATTTTAAGGATTTTGTTCACTAAAAATAATCTGAATTAATTCAATTCGCTTAGTGAGCTTATTAACTGGTTAAAATCACACCGTTTTATAGTTCATTGAATATCGTTGATCATCATAAAAATTCTATTATCCACTATTATTCTCGAGCACTAGTTAATTAAAAATCAACGATGATGTCTTTTTGTTTAATATGAGGATCATCTTGTGATAACTAAGGCATCTTATATGGAAGAAACGTCTGAATTGACCTATTTTTAACAGTCTTTAACAAGCTTTATTTCGAATATTATATATATTTTATATACACACATAATAAAAATTTGTTATAAGTACCAATTAGCCAAGTATATTATAATGGTATTTGTTATATTTAAATTAAGGAACCTAAACATGTGAGGAAGGTGGATGATACCAGATAGCTTGATTGATTAAATCGACATGTGTTGCGTATCAGGATTTACGAAAAAACGAAAAAACTTGTCTTAGAGTAAATACCAATCCCATTTAATTTTACCAGTCGTCCATCAACGTAGCAAAACTACCACTAGTCATACGCACTGACGCGTTCCGACCTTTCATGATCATCCTCAGAGTACTGCGGCAAACTGACTATCGAGGATCAAACCGCAGTGAATATACATGGAAATCAAATTTAGATATGCGGCTCTCACATCTAGCAGTCTTGCATACATTGAACTTGACTGGAAATGTCGGCTGCACAATTTCTATACAGTAACGGACATTAATTGTTTGCAGCTTCCGCCACATATGAAAATAAAGACAATACAATTTAACAATAATTGATTGCGCGGGTGGTGGTAAAAATGCTCTAAATCAAGTTTGCGAGCTTGAAGTAACTACCAACCCCATTGTATTTAACCAGTCTACGAATAAAATAACAAAACTACCGCCAGCTGCAACGCACTGACGCGTTTCGACCTTCCATGATCATCATCAGAGTACGACGGCAAACTGACTATCGAGGATCAAACCGCATTGAATATATATGGAAATCAAATTTAGATATGCGGCTCTCACCTCTAGCAGTCTTGCATACATTGAACTTGACTGGAAATGTCGGCTGCACAATTTCTATACAGTCACGGACATTAATTGTTTGCAGCTTTCGCCACATATGAAATATAAAGACAATACAATTTAACAATAATTGATTGCGCGGGTGGTGGTAAAAATGCTCTAAATCAAGTTTGCGAGCTTGAAG